>JAODKL010000062.1:4803100-4816267 GCA_026780765.1 Petrocephalus schoutedeni
TTTCCGCACAGACTGCAGCCCAAACCTGAGCCCCCCTCCCTCCCGTCACCCCCTTGGCACAATTTCATTAAAAACTTTGCAAAGCAAGGGTCAAAAGCAAACACACAAGACTTCCATCCATTTCCCCAAATGACTAATGTATATATTTACAGTTATTTACAATATTGCACTGAGTGCCAGAATGAAGGAGATGATGTACTCCTGCAAAACAACCAATTACTCCCCGAGAGAAGAACAACTAAGCAGAAAATAACAAGAGTTTTTTTTATCACTATTGATCTTTCCATGGAAAAAAAACATCAGTAAAATATTAAATTAAAACCATTCCATTTTCTGTTCTGTTGAAAACACAGTGCGACCCAATGCATCTGATTCATAACTGCAGCCTCATTAGAATTTCTATATGACTGTGGGGAGAAAACCAGGGTCAAAGGTCATTCTGCCTCATATTCACTGCCTAGCTTAAACTGAATGGCCCCACATCCACCCCCATCCCCCAACCCACCATGAACACAATCTGGGATGACACCACTGAAATCTGTGTTCTGAGCTGTACGGTCCACCCCCATTACCATTCCCCGGGTGTATAAAGGATACATTAACAAGGGGGATGTCTTTAGGCTCTCATTGCCGGTGGGTTGCCCAATAGCAGGCGCCAATGGGAACATGGTCAGGTTTTCGGAGTGTCCACCTTCTTGGTGTTTAATGAGGGCCAGATGCAGGAGAAAAAAAATCATACAAGGGAGAAGGAAGCAGGGAACAGGTGAGTGTAACGTCTCACAAGCGAGGTTTGGATACCTCTGGGTACTCCAGTTTCCTTATACAGTCCAAAAACACGCAGTTAGGCTAACTGGCATTTCTGAGAATGCCATGAATTTGTGTTTTTATGTGCTATTTGATGGAGCAGATGCCAATACAATCTTCCAATATTTCCAAAAGGATCATTTTAAATTCTAGGGAAGTTTCTGACTTTTCAGTTTTTTTTTTGTTTATGCATTTGATTCCTGTTCATATGAAACTGGGAAGCCCCAACAGCCACACTGGGCCCCATCAGCCCCATACTGGGCCCCATCCTGGACACTGAGTCGAAACATCTTTAACCACAACTTTAAACGATAAACTATCATCCAGAGATGGACACATTCCAATCTGCTTTTCGGTCCGACCAAATCTGATTCTGTTCACAGCAAACTATTTCAGTTACCGTACATGATGTCTCCATTCTCAAAAAAAAAAAGACTCGGCTACTGTGAGCAAACAGCATAAGAGTAGGACATAAGGACACTATCGGCGACTCTTATATCTGAGGGCCCAAACTTTTCTTTTGTCTAATTTAGTTTTTGCTTGTGAGCACAGCGTCGTTCTCGACACAGGTCTGTCTTTTAACACTCTTTAAATCTTTTTTCAAGACTTGCTTCCTAAAGCTCTGAAATATTGCAAGACTGAGGGAACTAATCAAGAAGAGAGAAACACATGCATTTCTGTGCTGCAGAAACGGCACGGGGTACACTGCACCCTCTTCCAAATGCCGCACCAAGAAGCAAGAAATGTCACACCCTCTCTCACGTCTCCTCGCTGGCCTCCTGTCAAGTTTGGGATGTATTTCGGAATTGTTCCGCTTGCTTTAAGCTATTGAAAGGTCAGGCACCTGTTCCTGTAATTAAGCTAATGAACATGAACAATCCAGACTGCAGTCTCCGTCTGCTGGATGCATGCTTTCCTGCGTCTCCCTGAATATCTAAAACAAGGCTACGAGCTTAAGGTTTGGCTTCGCATCCTGGACTCAGCATTAAAATTAAGACTGAAGACCTGCTATTTTAGTTTAGCTTACCTTATCCTACATAGAGGGAATCTGTTATAATAAACTCTGTCGGTGCTGCTGTCGTACCCCTCCTGCCTCTGGAATGCTAGTATCACTCACCCATGCGTGACCTCGGTCAGCACCTGGGGAACCGCACAGCCGCCTACCCTTCAGAATCATCTGCTGATCCGTGGGCTGCCGGTGGTGTTGCTCCAAATCTTCACCGTAACAGCACCCGCAGGCCTATGAAGGGTATGAGGTCCGTACCCCAGAGCCAGCTAGGACCTCTGCATTACTGATCTCGTGTTGCTGTTCTCACGCACACTGACTTCCAGCTGCCGTATGTCATTATCTGTTATGTTGATCTGATAATGTACTTCTGCGCGAAGGACACAAAAAGATTAATTGAATTTTACTGAATTGAAGGCGTCACAGGTGCCTGAATTTGAAAAACAGCTCTGCAAGTTTATGCAGATGATTCACTTCGTCTACAATGTAAGTACTACAAGAATATTACAGTTTATGAAAAGCATTAAATGCTTTTTTTTCTATTATCTCCACTGGTTTCAGCTTATAGTCCTAATTATGCTGTGCTGCAAATTGCTAAATTTAAATCTATTTTTTTGCCTGGTTTATTCCTTCAATATAAGGAGAAACAATTTAGACAACGATTATCCTTCATGGTGTTAAATAAGAGACACTCAGCATTTCGCCACAAGGCATACACATAATGCTGGAAGCTATATTATATCCTGGAGGTCAAACTTTCTTTGAGAAAGCCCTTGGGTGGGTGGGGGGGGGGGCTGCCTGGCACTGGACTTTAGGCTTTAGGCCACCAAGGCAGTGAAAAGCACCGAAAGTTTTAATGCCCCTATTCATTTTCCCGTGGGTAATTGATGGAGACTAGCGGCCACAGCTAATGTGATTTATGTATCCTATTTCTGCTGTTATGCTTCATGTACAAATTGTCTTTGGTGATATAAATTTGCCGTCTTTTCCTGACTTGCTGACTTGAATCTCGTCCATGACACCATCGCATTTTATTTATGTTTTCGTCCCGTGACCACTTTTTATTTTTTCTGCACCAGACATCGGCAAATCAGCCCAAGTCAAATGCTAAGAGACAGATTACTCTATCTTCATTCACCCCCCTGCCTCCCTCCTCTGCAAACCCCCCAGATCTGACCTATCCAGTGGAGAATGTCTTATTGGCTGACCATGATCCTGAGCTCCTGGCTAAATCAATAACTGTGATCCTATTGGCCGTCATAGGGCGACACATAACTGGCTGGCAGCAAGGACTTCATTCCCATGGCCAGCCAATCAGTTGTTGACTTCTGGAAACTGTAGTCTCACCTATTTCCCTTTGTGGTTTTCCATGTTTCCAGTTTTGGTGGAGCAACATTCTCACTTCATATGGATTAATTGCATGGAATGAAGCAATTGTCCATACATAAGTATTACTATAACAGTTTTTCTATAAATTGATTAATACACATTTAACATCTAGTGGAAGTTAAATGTTAAATCCATCCATCCATCTATCCATCCTGTCACGCCCTGCCCGTCCGATCCTCCTGTGTGCCACGCCCCCTCATTATCCTCGTGTGAAGTCCTGCGTTTCACCAGCTGTATCTCGTTTATGTCATCAGTCCTGTGTATTTTAGTCCGCATTTCAGTATGTTTCCCCAGTCCGGTCATTAACGTCGTACGGTTTGGTCGTGGTGTTCCCTGTTCGTCCGAAATAAATCCTAGTTCACGTTACCTTTTGAGTCCTGATCCTGCTTCCCCGCACTGCACCCAGCACCGATTGTGACACATCCATCCATCCATCCATCCATCTACTGCTGTTCAGGATCATAGTGGGTGGCGGAGTGGAGGGCACAGGCAATAAAAGCAAAATGTATTCCGTTTCTATTGATTATTCCTTTTTCATTTCTGCCAGTCATTTTATTATTTTATTAATCGTCATATTTGATTTTTTTATCCTGTCAGTCTAATATAGATGCCAGATCTGTTTGATCAGTTTATTGTAGCTTTTATTTTAGGCAACAGTGTTATTAAAGTTTGAGTTCATGATTATATTTCATTTCCTGCAGTAACTTTTTTATGCTTTGAAATGAGATCTTAAAGGGCAAAACACACTAGCTAAAACAGCCTGATTCAGGCATTTTATTCTCACGCTAATTTAAGAGACTGTGATAGAGCACATCAGTCTCTTACTGCAAAGACTATAATTTAAGTATCATAGAGGTAACCTTTCCTAGGCAGTTATTAAGAAGGTGGTCATTGACCCTAAGAAGATGGTAGTCCTTCCTCCATGGTGGATGGATTTAGAAGTCGTGGTTGGAACATTAATCACTGGGCACAAATGATATTGTCCTAAAGATCAAGAAACTGAATTCAGGAGATCTGGTATTTAATAATGTGACAATGAAAGCTTGGAGCAAAGTGGACTATGAAAGGAGAAACATTCCCCAGATTATGAAACTATTTCAAAGCCAAAGACCTCACAGAAGTAGACAAATCACCCTTTAGGTCTTCAAAAGTACAGAGAGAGTTCCATACATGATAAAAAATGAACACCAAATACGAGGTTGTGAAATATATAGCCAGCAGTACAGGACAACCTGTCCTGAATAAGGTAAGTATGACAAGCAAGCTCTGGATGGGCTCAGCCTCACCCTTAATGGTATGTAATTCTCACCGGGCATGCGGGACGCATTGGTAAGTGTCCCTTCCCACAATGCATTGCAAGTGGCTTGTCGCATGAAAGAGCGATTACCTGGGTCCCAAAGCCCAGTAGTAAAGTAACACACATATTAGCAGTGTATATTTATAATTAGCCGCATTAGAGTCTCTCACAGCGCCGCACAAAATATGCTTACGTTTTATCCTTCCTTAAAATTGCTTCATGGGCACTTAAGGTACATTTGATTAGATGGAACGACTGCTGAGTTGGAAATGCAAACCATTTCCGCTCTTAGAATACAATGGTTCAATTAGGGTATTTCTGTCCACCACCCCGAAATTCTCCTACAGTAGTTCCGTGGGTATTACCTCACACCAAGAGCCAGCAAACTCAAGATCGCAAACCAATAGATGTGCTTATCTGTCATTTCCTGATTAATTGAAAATGAATTCTGAAAAGCTGCAGGGAACAATTGTTAGGAAGAGTTATTTTTTTATTACCTATTTGTTTTATATATCTTAGTAATATTTTAATTATTTTCCCACAACACAGGGAAATATAAACATACTGTTTATATTATAACAAGCTGGGCAATTATGCGTTAGTTTTTGTATTAGCACAAGAAAAATTATGTTGGATTTTTACAATTCGTGCTTTGAGCAGAAATCAGACAGCTGGGTCTGTGCCAGCAGCATAAAATGATGTGAGGGCCCGATGGGGCCACGTGATGGTGATTTGGCAGCAATGACTGGGTATATCGCTAAATTTCGCCTTTCCAGGGATAGATGGAGCAAGGCTGGACTGGGACCAACACAACACACACACACACACACACACACAGAAATTCTAGGAGCTGAGCTGACAGAAACAAACTAATGCAGAGCTGATGTTTAGGGGGCCAAACATGGAGATTATGGATCTGGAAAACAGAACTAACCTGTATTTCGAGGTCAAACTAACCCCAACACGACAATATACATATATTTTTCATGGGGGACTTCCTTCCCCAGGTTTCTCACTGGTTTTAACACTGGGCCAGGACTGGATTTGGTCTGGCACTTTGCTGAGCCACCTTTGGCTCAGTGTTTTTTCCAAACACAGGGTTTTACGAGGTTACATTCCATAATTGCTGACCAAATAGCATAGCTTAGCGGTCTCACGGCATGAGCGTTTCAGGATTCGAGCAGCCATGACACACACTTGCCGTTGCTGCTATTTAAAGGATAAAAAAGCAAGAACATATAGCACTCACAAATTATGCCAGTGCTCTTCAGGACTCTCCCCTTCAGGAAGTCAGTGCTCCCTTTGCATCAAAGCACTGCTGGAATCCCTCCGTACGTGCTAACCCAGAACAATCCACACAACTTTTCAGATTTTCAGTCTCCCAGCAGCTGGATAAAAACTCAGAAAGTTTCCCATCCTCATGTTCTTTACGCAGAACATCTACTGCAAGAAACCAGCCCCACATAGCAACATTAGCAGGCCAATATGTCACATCCCAAAGACAGAGAGACAGTACAGGACGGCTGAGGTTCTGATTATCCGGGCAGGTTAAAAGAATGGGTATACCTCCTCCAATCCTGAGTTTCTCTTTCCCCTCCATGCCACACTGGCTGCCCAGTTGAGAACTGCCATTTTCATCTGGCCCTATTTCCTCTACAACATGTATCGGCACTGATCAATGTTTATTACTGAGTGCTGTTGTTTTTTTATAGCTCATTGTCATAATTAGGCTGACAGCACTGCACCCTCCCACATCCCACCCCCGCTAGTCGATTACAGAGACACACATGACCACAGATGTGTGATGGACAGCTAGCAGTTGCTCTCTTGCGATGAGGCTGTCCGGGGGCGCTGTGCAGTGAGATCCAAAATGGTATTGTTAATCCAATAGTAAAGTGCCAGAACATGTAACATCACTGTAACACTACTGAAACTCCATTGTAATTCTGTAACACCAATGTCACACTACCGTAACATCACTGTAACCCCCTTGTAACATCAGTGTAACACTGCTGTAACACCATTGTAACTCTGTAACATCAGTATAATATTGCTGTCCAATCATTGTAACTTTGTAGCATCACTGTGGCACTACTGTAACCCCCTTGTAACATCAGTGTAACACTGCTGTGACACCATTGTAACTCTATAACATCAGTGTAACATTGCTGTCCCATCATTGTAACATCACTGTAACCCCCTTGTAACATCAGTATAACACTGCTGTAACACCATTGTAACTCTGTAACATCACTGTAACACTGCTGTCCCATCACTGTAACTTTGCAACATCACTGTGGCATCACTGTAACACTCTTGTCACATCATTTCCTTTGCTGGGCTTCATCCCACACTGGATATTCTATACAGCTGTATATCTTCTACAGTTCAGTCCACCATTTTGGAAAAATGAATTCTGAATTGCAACTTTTTGTTGTTAGACCAAATATCTGTCTGTGAATCAGATTCCTTGCATTCATGCCAACCTTTAACTTTAAATTTAGCAAAATGTCTGTGAAATTTGCTTTGTGTGCATGTACGTTTCATTGATTAGCTTAAAATCTTTTGCCTAGCAACAGGTTGAGTGAACCAGCCTCGCACAATTAATAATAAATTTGAGGCGGATATTTATGAGCATGGATGACTGACATGAAACGTCATTTCGCGGATATATATGAAACAAATATTTCGCCAAGGAAACAGCAACTCCATTCTCTATTCTCTCTAATATATCCAAACCACCAATACCTGTAGCATGGACATTTCCTGGGGTTCGGGAATGCCCAGCTTTCCAGATCTTAATGCAAACCAAGCTGAGCACATAGATAGCAAGAGACAACCTGGAGGCTGGCCCTAACATGTGATGCGGAAGCTTCCGGAAGATAAGTGGGTATTGCGTGTGCTAATTCTTCACAGCCTTTTAAGACTGATGGCATGGGCTCTCAGGATATAGTCTCGGATGCAAAATAGCAAATGCTAACTATGCCTGTGACACAGCCGTCCCCTCAAATGCAGTATTCATGACTGGGGACTCTTCACTTTTGATAGTAATGCAGTAATACATCAGCAATGCTTTCACATCACATTTAGGCAACAATCCCGAGTGTCAGTAAGGATTTATCAGCACCAAACATGAAATACATATTCTGTGCAAGCCGTTTTTAGACCGGCTGAATACAAATTCCCATATTTGGCTCAAGTCATAATACTCAACAATATAAAAATGTGCAGGGCACCAGTGTAGAGCGTTGCCCACCTCCTCCTCCATGTACCCTGGGATTAGCCGCTATGGAATTCCCTGGCACGGATAGACGGATATTAGTCTAACGGTGAATTATTAAATCACTATTACTTATTTATTATGAAGTAACCCATTACCTTATTTAGAAGCTGGATCACCACTTTCCTCAACAGTACGGGGCCTTTTCAGAAAATCTGTTACACGCTCTCAATGTAGGATGAATTCTGGGTAATATCGCAGAATTTCTCGCACATCATCCGCAAAGGGGTTGGGTACTGTACATTTCCTAAAGGTGCTCTGCATAAGTATGCGCCAACCACACAGGGGTTCCTCAAACTTTGGCCCTTCACTGTCTTTTTGAGGATCTGGTCATCTCTCCTGGTGTTTCACATGTCAGTCAGACTCTAACAGAAATGTATTCTGCTAAGGCACCCGTGCCGGGGAGGGCAGCTCATACTTTGAAGGTCGTTTCCATTTTCACTGTGAGCATGGTGGTGCTCGTCAAGGGGCCAAGGGCGTACGAAACCAAAGAACGTCCACTTGCCGTCCAATAGTTACTGCGGTACTGTGGGGCTACATTTACTGAACATGTAGGAAAGCGAGAAATGAGATGGACCAGCAGAAGTGCGTTAATCCCGACCCAGCGGGCGTCTATTTAAATATTTAAACGAGCACCCTGACTGACTTCTCCATGGGAACCATATATGACATCAATAATCTGTTTCCGTGCCACCTCACTGGTGGAGCGCCTCGTGATTTTGCAAAAACAAAAGCGGTTTAATCGGATAATAATCAGCTGGAACTCCGCATAAATACTACCCTGGCTACATCCTTAATGTGCCTACGGATTGGGATAGAAATTGTCCCCGACTTGGACAGGGCTGCAGGAAAAAACTTAAAGAATTTATATCTGACATTCAGCAAGTTTAGAAAAAAATCTCGGAGAGGATAAAGTTAAAACAAACCGTGACAGTTATCATGGCACTGTTACGCTTTCCGTGTGGAAATACGCCTCCCCCCCCACCCCGTGGGACCCTCCTTCTGGTTTTCCCTTGAGCCATATGGCTCATCAACAGATGTGCATTAATTAGCTCTTTTTCTTCCAGCTATGGCCAGGGAAGACGACGCAATTTCCCAGCACCCCCAGCTCCTTTCCGAGGCATCCTCAGACTCCTCAGCCCCCAGTCCCTGCTCTCCCTGCCCTCCGCTCTCTCTCTCTCTCTCTCTCTCTCCATCCTGATTCACGGCGTTGTCACAGAATCGATACGCTGGCTCCAGGAGCCGCGCAGAGCCCAGCCTCCGTCTCCATCCGCACAGCAGCGAATGCACGCGCTTGGCGGCTGACTGCCGGACCCGCTCCAGAACCTCCTTCCTTCACGCTCCAAAGTCTGTGCCACCTGCAGTCAGCATCCTCCACCCTACTCCACCACCACCAGGTACCTGGGAACCAACATCCTCCAGCCCGTGGGAAAAAAGGAGAGAGCGGGAGTCACTGGCAGAGCCATCAGACGGAAGGAGTAACCCGACCACCGGCGAGAACGCGGAAAGTTGTCGGATGTTTTAGGAACAGGATAGGGGAGGGTCCCCTACACCCTCCTCCACTCCAGAAGCCCATCTCTGTCAGGGCAGGAAGCCCACTCTCCACAGCAGCCCCACCCCGGGGGTGTCAGCTCCGTTTACGCAAGCAAAAAGGAGATACAGAGAAGAGGAGCTCTGAAATTCGATGGCACCTCTCTGGGTCCAGGGGGCGCGGGAGCAGGGGAGGCAGAGCTGAGGATCTGAACACGCTGATCCCCTACTCAGCTGGGGCGAGAGAGAGAGAGAGAGAGAGAGAGAGCAACTGAAGGGACGCGAGGGGGGCTGTCCCTCAGCAGAAGCCGACTGCCAGGACGCTGCGCAGACCCTCACTCAGCTCGGACGGACCGGCGAGTGAACAAAAACCTCTACCCTTGTGCTAACAAGACCCCACCGCTGTTACTCCCCCCCCCTCCAAGTCTTCACACGGATAAATGCCGAGGAGGGTGACTGAAGAAACGAGCATCTGTCCCAAAGGATAAAAAAAGGGGACCAGACTGGATTCTACTTCAAATAACTTTCTCTCTCTCTCTGTTGTCATCACTTTGGGAAAAAAAAGGGGAGGATTTTCTGCCACATGAAAAAATATGTCTTTTTTCCCACCACCGAATGAATTAATATTCCGGACAGCATTCCTGATCACTGCAACAGTTTTCCCGCCCTGCGTGGACCGGCTAGTGTGTGTGAGACGCTTCGAGGCTTTTATGTGGCATAAATAAAATTCCCCACATCCAGTGGATCTGACACCTGTACAGATTGAGGCACCCTGCTGAATTTGCCGTCAGCAGCTTTAATGGATTATAACCAGGTTTCACCAATCTGGATTTTTGCCCTGGGAATCACCGCTCACTGCCAATCAAAATGATAAATTACAAAGAGAGAAAAAAAGTAAGTATGCCAATAACTTTGCTCTCCGCTTATCCCCGGTTCCACGGTGGCCCCTGTAATAGGTAGAAAGAACTAGACATTGCTGTTTTGCTGTTGGAATGTAAAATATTGACACTGTCGCCTGTGACAGGATATCGCCACCAAAAGAATCACTGAGACGAAAAGAGGGCTGTTTGAGTTTGCGGATGCATGGTCACAAGTCTCAGTGGCCCGGGTGTAGTCTGCCACTGCGAGTCGTTATGACAGTCGGCCGTTTGTCTCCGCGGAGACGCTGCTAGTTCCAGAGTGCTTGCTGTGCACTGGATGGTAAGATCTCCAGGCGGGTGCTTAGTGCCTGTGTCCTGGCAGAGCTGAATGAATCCAGCCATGGGGAAGATGGCCACCTGATCATTCCCCCAGTCCGTTAAATCAGTCCTCCCCCTACTCGACTGAGGGGTATCTCGTCACCCCCCCCCCCTTTTTTTATTATCTTGGCAGAGACTCCACCCCACCCTCCCTACCTCGTTCCCCCAGGGGGCCATAATGGTGCCCCCTCCACCGACCAACAAGCCTCACGTGTGTCTGTCAACCATTCTGATTATGAGCAGCATGGCGCTCATGGACGCCTACCTGGTGGAGCAGAACCATGGTCCCCGGAAGATCGGCGTGTGCATCATGGTCATGGTGGGTGACATCTGCTTCCTCATTGTGCTGCGCTACGTGGCCGTGTGGGTGGGCGCCGAGGTACGCTCTGCCAAGCGTGGCTACGCCATGATCCTCTGGTTCCTCTACATCTTTGTGCTGGAAATCAAGGTCTACTTCATCTACCAGAACTACAAGGCCGACCGCAAGAGCCTGGACACCATCGCCCGCAAGGCCCTCACACTCCTGCTCTCCATCTCGGTGCCAGTGCTCTACATCATCCTGGTAGCCATCGACCACATGGAGTACGTCCGTGCCTTCAAGAAGAAGGAGGAGATCCGTAACCGGCTCTTCTGGGTGGTGGTGGACCTTCTGGACATCTTGGACATCCAAGCCAACCTGTGGGAGCCCCAGAAGAAAGGGCTTCCCCTGTGGGCGGAGGGACTGATGTTCTTCTACTGTTACATCCTGCTGTTAATCCTGCCCTGTGTGTCCCTGAGTGAGATCAGCATGCAGGGCATCAACATTGTGCCCCACAAGATGATGCTGTACCCCATCCTCAGCCTGGTCACCATTAACATCATCACCCTCTTTATCCGGGGCAGCAACCTCGTCTTCTACAAGGACGCGCGGGTCTCCGGCATCCTCATCGGCAAAAATGTGCTGGCCATAATTCTGAAGACCTGCAGCTTTGCACAGTACCGTAAGCAGCTGCAAAACACCCCGCCTGCCTTCGGGGTCGAGCTCCAGAAGAACTCAGTGCCCCACACTCGGCCAAAACCCACAGCGCCCCAAGTGGTTGCCCAGGACCAGACACCACTACCCGAGGTCACCTCCTGTGAACACACATGACCATTAATGCACTAGAGTGGGCAGCTGAAGGGATCCCATTGGAGCAAAGTGTTCAAAACCAGTAATGAGGGCTGTAAGGAGCCAAGAAAGATACTATTATTCCAGAGGGTTGACTGGAAAACTCAGATTTTCCAATACTGTGAAAAAAGAAAAACCCGAAACAGGTATATTACGTCTATTTTTTATCCATGAGTGGTGAGTTATGTGAAGAGTTCCCCCCGCCCCGAAAAAATGATTACAGTGCAGTGGTGTAATTTTCTTTCCCTCAAATTTTCTATTTTATGTGACTATATGATATTGTTACGGCAACTCGAGGCATAGAAAGAGAATCAACATTGTGTGAATAAAAAAAAAACAGCTAAACAAAAAGCCTTTTTATAAAAGAACCGTGTTTGTATGTCATTCTTTGATAAAGTGTTGTGTACATATCAGTGAGTTGTCTTAATGTGTCTCTGTTCTGTGCGACATGGTTGTCTACTGTAGTGCCTGATTGGGGAGGCATTGTGCATGGTCATTTAGTTATTTAACAACCTGTCAATACTCTGTGTTCAAATTAGAGCTTGACCACGGCTTTCTTATTAACCTGTCTCACAAAGGAGAATAGCCAATGATTTTCCTCCCACCTGCCCTGCTTTAATTTGCAGTTAGATTCCTTTAATTGAAAATTCCGTCTTCTAGGTCTGAATCAACAAAAACGAATACAGCTTACAGCATTCAGCCTGATGATGAGACAGGCAATAGTGGAATAGCCTGTTTGTTTTGTATCATACATAGCCTACTGCCTTCATAGAGACATGGTGGCTAACAGGCTCTGCTTACCCTCTGCCGTTAACAGCTAATGTGGACTCAGCCTATATTCCACAACACCCTCCTGCTGCTTACTCATGACACGGCCCCCCCAGTACTAACTGATGGCACGTACCTGCTGCCAATTGACAGCGCACCCCTGATGCTAACCGATGATGCTCCCCCACTGCTATCTGACAGTGAGCCCCCGATGTTTAGTGAGGGCACGACCTCGTCGTTAACTGACGGCACGCCCCAGCCGCTAACTGGCGTCACGCTCTGCTCCTAACTAATGGCAGGCCCCGGCTCCTAACTGATGGCATGCCCTGATGGTAATTGATGGGATGCCCCCGCTGCTAACTGACGGCACACCCCCGCCGCTAACTGATGGCATGCCCCTGCTCCTAACTGATGGCACACTCCTGCCGGTAACTGACGGCAGGCCCCTGCTCCTAACTGACGGCAGGCCCCTGCTCCTAACGAACGTCACACTCCTGCCACTAACTGACGGCACACTCCTGCCGCTAACTGATGGCAGGCCCCTGCTCCTAACTGACGGCAGGCCCCTGCTCCTAACTGACGGCAGGCCCCTGCTCCTAACTGACAGCATGCCCCTGCTCCTAACTGATGGCACACTCCTGCCGCTAGCTGACAGCATGCCCCTGCTCCTAACTGACGGCACACTCCTACCACTAACTGACGGCACTC
>JAODKL010000062.1:4818814-4834382 GCA_026780765.1 Petrocephalus schoutedeni
ACTACCCCCTGCAGCCCGCCAATGAAAAAAAGAACCCCCCCCCCCCCCGCCCTGTGTGAGGTGATATCTTCAGGCTGTAAACAAAGGCCCTCGGGCCAATTACCTGTGCTCTTTTTATCAGTATGACACTGGATACAAAGCAGCACTCAATATGCCCGAGTGTTAAGCTTCTAACAAGCAGGTGAGTGGGTGGCTGTGAATTTACACCCCTGACTATGGCGACACACCTCCAGGCACTGCAGCTGGGAAGCAGCACTGTCTTCAAGGTGCAACCTGTCAGAGGACGGGCACATGTTAAACATCAGCCAATCAAATGCCGAGGTGCCCCTTTCCATCCCAGCCTACTGGTCCAGAAATAACTTACATGCAGGGCAATTTGTAGAAACACTTGGAGAGAGAGGAGAAGTTTCTAAGGAGAAATAGTGACAGACTGGGGGAGGGTGGGACACCCACAAAAAGATCACTAATGCATCAGCTGTCAAAACCATTTTCTCAGCTTTAATCACGTACCTCAGGGCCTGACAACTACCCCGCCAGCATACGCATCCAACCCTGCCTCGCTTTTGTCCGCCGTCCCGCTAAAAAAAAGGTCTGATGAGTGAAAGCGTTTAGCTTGGCGCTGGGCGTTATGAACACCCTCTGCTGGCACCGCGTGTCCCACTCAATTAGCGGCTGACAAGCGCTACATGCGGATGGAGCATCTATTCATTCCACTGGTGCGGCATTTAGTCTGAAATTACGCCTGCGCTGATTTACGGCGCGGATCCATCTCTGTCACAGCCAAGCAAGCGGGTCTCCGACGTATGTTATGTTAGCAGGAATGAATGATCCGTGCAAAGCCTGTGGATGATCGCTTTTGCATGTCATGTCAATCTGCCCGTGCAGGCCCATTTTACAATTTTGCAAATAGGCCTACATGTAATTATTTTCCTTCCTAATAAAATCTGTATTCATGCTGTCAGAAGGTATAAAAGAGTGTTAATGGTATGCTATTAAACACATATGTTAATACAATACTGAAAAATAGTGATAAAAAGGCTTTTAATTACATACATGCTGTTTAATACACAAACCTCACACGCAATAACTGCGGTGTCACATTTATCCTTCTCTGCTTAATTCCCCCAACCCCGGGAGATTCACGCTAAACATTTGATCGGCTCTCAAACATCCTGATTATAGCATTTGTTAGTGACATTAAACTGACATGACACAAAGCATCTACTGTACAAACACTTCATTAAAACCGACACTTTATGTCTGGAGCCAATCCTCGTTCGAGCAGAATTGCAGGAGTGCTCCAGTATTACTATCTGGAAAAAGATATCTTCCTTCTGCATTTTCAAAACACAAACATTATTTATTTGTAGGCCTAAGTGTTACTCGATGCCGCCCCTGATCTTTGTTTAATAATGTATCTGTTCAGTTAGGTTCTGCTGAAGGATTAATGGGTTCTTAGCATTTTCATGATTAATTGATGCTATTACAAATTTTTATTTCAATGCTTCCTTAGCAGCAGGTTCAGGTAAATAATATTTGAAAAATAGGATGATCCTCATGATAATTAGGCTTCCTCCAGCTCAGCGTCAAGCAGTAATGCCACTGATATCAGCCCACCTGTACAATAATTCAGCAATTTCAGCAGGTCTTCTTTAAGAAGACATATAAAATTCCACCCACACCCTTTCACCAAACACACAGGCCTACTATCATCAAGTAAAATTTATAAAGCATGAGGCAATCATATTCGTTTTCAATATTGATGCACGCACCCAGTGTTTGTTGCCCTTTTAAAGACACACCTCCTTATGGTGAGTATATGCAGCAGGAACTGATACATATAATGCACATATAATACATTGCATTTTAGTATTTATTGTCGCCAATTGACTGGCAATTGCTCCCTTGTTGTATTAAAAAAATGGACACGAGCCAGTGGTTTTATGGCTCCTTGTTTCAGCGAAATAAATGATTCATGTGCTTTTCTTCAATGGGGGGGGGTTACATTGTACAAAAATACTGCTAAAACGCTGCCAGCACTGTGTCGCTTTCCTGCGCCGTGGGGAAGCAGACGCGGGAAAACTCATTCGCTATCTCGGTAGGCTTTTCGCCGACACCCGTCCAGGTGCTGAACGCGGCTGGCAAACAGGAGAAGCTCACGCCTGGTCGCATTTTGACAGATACTTTGACACATCCTAAACCTGAGGCCTGTATCACAAAACAGGATTTCATGCTTAGCCGGATAACTTGTCAGATTTAAGGTAGCCTGTGCTAAATATAAGTGAAAGACCGTTTAAATTGGGGTACCTTCAATCTGACGAACTAAGCTAGAAATGCTGATTTGAGTCAGTATTCACCAGTTACCACTAGGGCTGAACGATTTAAGGCTGCGATTTAGGATATGCACTATGAAGCACGTCTGACCCAGGGTTTAAAACATTACATCCTCCTTGTATGACAGTCAGTCTCACCAATCAGAAGCGCCTTGCTCCTCACGTGTCAATCTTGCTCCCCAATCAGAAGTGGCCCAAAGTGACTGCGTATACGCCCACAAACACAGACATGTGAAACCCAAGGGAAACGTTACATTCGCAGTGCAGAATAATATCGGTTCCGGTGCTGAGCCAAATGTGAATTACCTACCTATTTAATGGTCAGAGATTGTTTACAGAAAGGTCCTATTATTAGGACTTATTTGCTTTCATTACTTTATTATTTCATTTACTTAACGCAGTCGCGGATTTTGTGATAGTAGTTTTATTCGTCATTGTTCTCTGCTAATTTTTTAGAATAAATACACATTGGATTCAATTCATATATTCCCATTCTTATCTTTGGATTAACGCATTGTGGCGCCAGGTAGAGCGAGACATCGCGAAGGTGGCGAATGACGAGCTGACTTGTATACGGGGGAGAATGAGGCTCTTATTATAGACTTTTACAGGGCTAACAAGGACACTAAACCAACAGCAAGGCAGCGTAACAAGCAAAACAAACGCTGGACCACAAGACACGCACACGTTGGGAAGCTTACACAGAACTGCGGATACGCGAGGGTCGGACAGGTTGCACACAACACAAGGGCAACATACAAGCCACAGTCGGTAATACAACTAGTTAACAACAACAACAACAGAACATGGGGATATTTATATTTCCCCCGCGAGCTTGCTGAGAAACGCCGATCCCCGCTGGCGGTACAGTATAGGGCAGATCAGATTTCAATGTACGGTTGTGCTGAATTATGTGTATAAAAACTATAGCGAATACTGAACTGAGTAAAAAAAACTGGCAAATCAAATCACAGTCGCAATATGTCAGATACATCGCAAGTAGATTTTTTCTTAAAATCGTTCAGCCCTAGTTACCGCCCATCACTCAAAGCCTAATTAAGCTTGACTGAGGTATTAACAGAATCCTGCTTCAAATCATGAGAATATGTAGCCTGAGATCATCTTATTAATTTATTAATTAGCTTTTACTTACCTTTTCAAGAGTTACAAGCAAGTAATGATCGAATAACTGAAAATTCATCGCTGAACACCACATTATTCATTTTAATGGGTGAAGACGTCGATATTAGACTGTGATTTCTCAATAAATTATAATCATTCTCAATAACAGTTTGGTTTAACACATTAAATGAAAGTTCAATGAACTAAAGTTTTGGTTTAATGTGATAATGAACAAAAAAATATATGCAATTTGTTCAATTAACATCTCAAATCATCTTGTTTTACCTGGAGGGTGAGCTGGAAATCTTCACCTCCATCTCATTTCCGTGGCATTTTCCAAATACACCATCAGAGGCAGATTAAGGTGGCCATGGGCCCCTATGCTACCTTTTCTGTGCCACAACATTTTTACAGAGCAACAAGTCAATAACAAATACTCAAGTAAGACAGCATCCTTACAAAGTAGCGAATGAACCGTAAAATGTTCGCACATCTGTGCATGATACAAAAATTAGGGCTAATAACCGTAAATAACCGTAACTGTGCAAACTTTCATTGAAAACATAATTCTTGAACACTAAGAACATTTTCTAAACAAATTGAACTTTTACATAAATACAAACTTTGTAGCAAAACCTTAAGAATAAGTAATTAAAGCACACTTTAAAAAAAACATTTGTAAACGTATTTTATTGCTGTGAACTCGAGAGCTTGAAATTTTCGGAGTTCCCTGAAACACCTCAGCGTTTAACATGACCGTGTCACCGACCTAACAGCTGAGCGATACGTCACGGGGGAAGGAATTTTGCAGCCAGAAGGAATTTATTTTGACAGCGCCCTTCATAAGGCACGCCCCCAATTTGGGAACTCAGGGCTTAAAGAGAGCTCAGAGTTTCCCACTGGTAAAAACGACTTTGTAGTGGCCTACTGTACATGTGCTCTCATCTCATCGTTACGATTTTTCCGATGGGACTTCAAGGCAGGGTACGTAACGGTGAATGGCTTATCGTTGGAAAACCAATTGACCTTATTAACTTTGCCACATCTACCCAATCAGGTGCTTAGTAATGTGTCCTAGCACACGTGGGGTCCCTAGGCTGCAGGCTGTAAAGCCTTCGCGCTAATCCGCATTTGTACACCGTGTACCATGGACACAGGGGAAGAATCAGGATATAGTGTTACATTGAATTGTTACTTTGTCTAACATTATTATGTAAGCTGGGCACCAGCGAACAGTGTAATACTTTGCATTGTGATGATATAACTTTAGACAGTGCTGACAGAGACTATTAGTTGTTATTCTGGGTTATTGCATACAGTACCATGATATAAAGAGTTAAGTTTTAAGTTTTAAACCACTGCATGGTGGTGCAGTGGTTAGCACACCTCTAGGACCAGGGTTCTAATCTCTGCCCAGGTTCCATGTGTGTGGAGTTTGCATCTCTTTGTGTTGTCATTGGATTTCTTCTGGGTACTCTGGTTGCCCCCCCCCCCCCGCCCCCAGCGCCACAGTCCAGAAACATGTTGAGGTGAATTGGAGTTACTAAATTGCCAACCTGAGTAGTTCCCCACCTTGTGCCCTAGCTTCTGGGATAGGCTCCGTACCCTCCACGACTCTGAACAGGATATGTGGTTTCAGAAAATGGGTGGATTATTTGAGAGAAAAATCCCCCCTCAGTGCTGAAGGATCTCCCACTGGTATAAGCATGAACTGAGGGTTATATGCAAAGTTCAATTATTTATGTGAGCTGACAGAAGTAGCAATACAAATGGATACCTTCTGGTAATAAACTCTAAGTACTTCATTCAGGATGCCCAAGTGGCTAAAAAACACAGGTCAGCTGGGCAAAAAAACAAGAGATCTCTGAATTTTTTTTTTGTGCTCTAATTTGTGTGGTCCTTTTCCTATATTTCTTCCCCCCATACCTCTTTCCCCCTCCCCTGTTTTCTGTCCCCACTAACCTCTTCCTGTTCCCTTATTTATATCCACCATCATCCCTGATGCAGCCCGGTTATGCATATCCATAGGATATGCAATAGGGGACAATACCACTCACCTCCAACGCAGAGCAAATCTGCCCCATTAATACAGGCATCCGGGTTCCACATGCCGCCTGCCTTGGCTACTGGGGACAGGATAAGAGGGAAAGAAAAAAGAAAAATGGAGGGACGCATAAAAGGACTTTTCATCTCCCTCATGCCAGGCAACAACTGTATTCCTAAAAACTCTGTGGTTAAAATCTAATCCCTAAGATCCATGCCATTGGCTGTTGAAAGTCATGTGACTAATCACATTTTACCTTGCTCCATGGGTACATTTATAGGCTAGTGAGAGGCACTCTGAATCTTCCACAGCAAACACTTGAAAGTCTGAAATACGTAAAAGGTGCCTTGAACCAGAAACACTCTGATGGAGGAAATGAAGCTTGAGATCTTGCAGTATGTGGGATTATTTATTGTTGTCAATCACTGTCTGCTTTAAACCTGTTTGTAGCATTTACATTATTGGTTGCCATTGGGGTAGAGCAGGCAGTGAGTGATAGCACAAACTAATCCCACCCACTTCCAGATCAGAATCCTGTTTAAAGCTGTTACTCGTATCCAATCACAGCGTCTGCCTGGTTCCAAGCAGCCAACCACAAAGAACATTTTCATGATTCACCATAGTACTCTCAGAATTGTCCTTGCTTACTTAAAGGGTGAATTTTATACAGTGTCACTTGCCTCCTCACTTTGCTGAATTTTCATGGGGCTGTTCTGAGTAGGATCTTGGAACAGAGGCACAGCAGAGGCAAAAGGGTCAGGGGGAGCATGGATCTGCAGAGCAGGAGGGAACAAATAACAGTGGACTTGACAGGGGGGACTGAGAGAAATCCTTACTTACCACATGCGATCGTTGTCACTGTAGGTAAACCTGAGCATGCTCGCCAGTGCAATTGAGGAGAGTGAAGACCGGATGAAGCTCCCCTCCACCCTATTGGCACAAACCTGGACCTGGAAGAACTATGGCCGCTATCAGTTTTCAGAGCTGTGCTGATCTTCTGATCAATTGCAGGCCTTCTCAAGGCAAGTTTCTTTGGCTTCCAGGAAGTGAAAAATTCCTGGCACCAGTGGCTGGTACTAACTGCCACCATGGGTGAGCCAGATGTTTACAATTTGGCTCACCGGTTGGCCTGTCATGGCAACAGAGGGGCGGAGCTTCCTCTGATGTCACATGACTTTGGCTGCCCTGTCAAAATGACGCAGAGCCTGGAATTTCATTCATTCCTTAACCTCATCAATGGGACGGAACTCATTCCTACACTTCATGGCAATGAGTCCTGAGTTAGTTTTCCCGTGACTCCTGCCTGAGCTTTCACTAGAGGCTTGACAGGCTCTGAAGGCCTCGGGTGCGGGGCGGGTGAGCTCAACGAGGAGAGTGTTTGATCCCCTTGATGGTTTTTATTTGGGAGGTGAGCGGGACCATTATGGGGCTTCATTAATCTGGAGCGAAGCGGGCAAAGGTGCATCAGCACATTGTAAATGTGGGTAATATCCAGCGTCGCTCTGCTGGCCTTCAGGAGACAAACGACCCAGCGAGAAGTTGGACGGGGCAGTGCAGGAGTGGGGAGGGGTGGTTGGGCGGGGGTTTAGGGCAGACGCTGACATTACAGAAACGCTCCATCAGGAGAGAGCAACTGGGGAACAACTGGATGCCATTTAGAGACACGATGAGCAGAATAATGGTCGATTGGTGTGTAAAATCACCGTGGCGCCTGGATTCTTCTCGAGTCTATTAGACAGTGACCTTTCACTTCAGCCTGTACACATACACTCTCTTTCCTAGTTAAGACTTGATTAACGCGCACCTGCTTCCTGCTATCAATTCTGCACTCGACCCATTATGTTTTATCTTGAGCTTTTAAAAAAAGTTGGTAGGAGGGCCGTACATAGCCGCACCGCAGTGTAAATAAACCTGACATGAACAGGGGTCTTTACCAAAAAGAAAAATGATGATACAGGCACAGAAAGATCACTTCTGTCACCAAAACACACTTTTTTATTAAAACCCCAGAGGATGAGGCATTATACAGCACATAGACTCAGATGACCTTGAGCTGACCCCTGCAAGACACGCTGCCTCCTCATGGCTGACGGGTGACACTGGTGAAAATTCCAGCTTGACTCCCTTCACCGACTTAAGGCCATATTTGGCCACTTCGATGCTCCAGGGAGATGAATGACGCATGCAAAAGTATATAAATACATGTACACACATACTCCTGTTAACAGCTCAATGGTAATACCTCTGAAATTGTCCAATAATGGTTCCTAAACTCTCCCATGGGCCGAACACCTGCAGACATCCTTTGAGTGCGATAGCTTGTGAAATACGAGGTCAGCCCCACCCCCACAGAATTGCTAGCACATCCCAGGAGCGCCATTCTATGCTCCCATTATACTTAATTGTATATAATTATATTTTTTATTCTGAAAAATCCCTAAATGCTTATCTTTCTTCTTGAAATGGCAGGTCTGCAGACAGCCAGCTGACGAGGTGAGGTCTTGCCTGCTAGGCCCACTTTCCTGGCTGTTCTCTCAGCTCTTTTTTGTGGAAAAACGATGCACTTCTGTTCACAGGCAGAAACAAGTTGAATAAGCGCAAAGATCTTGGAGTCTTCTTTTCAAATGTAAATGTGCTATTCCACTATGTTCTCCAAGTTCGATGTTTATTGAGCAACTTAGGTCAGTCTCATCTGGCAGTTTGAGGACAAGCCCGAGATCTGCACTGCTTTGTGTCCTCCTCTGATTTCTGATGGCTACCTTTTTGTCCGGGTCTCAAAAATGAGCCCGGAGCAGTAATCCATCCATCTACTATGACCACTTACCTGGCACAGGGTCTCGAAGCCTGGAGTCCATCCCAGGAAGCTCAGAGTACACGGCAGATGGGTGGGATGCCACTCAGAGCTTTATTATTAAGAGCAAAAGAGCCAGGAATCAGCAAGTAGGGATGCATTTTCTGACAGGGGGGCAAAACACAGAACATGTGATTTAATGGGATTCCTCATCCACTGACCCTCACCTGTTAATCTCGAGCCAGGTGTCACACCGCCATCGTGAGAATGCTGGCTCATCCGGGAAAGGAGCCATGCCTGATGCGTTCCCTTTGTAATGCGGGGGGACTTTGCACTTGCTGCCAGGTTTTCGTGATCCATATGGCCGCTTACCAAGTGGTCTCTGCTTGTCTGTCGTGTAGCCCTGACCTGACCTCTACACAGTGTTGCAGGCCCTGACTGCCTACCCCAGCTCCCTCTCCCGTGTCTACCCCTGCCGTCTGTGTAGGACTGATCTCCTCGACTTGACGACTTACCTGCTCCGTGACCCCGACCAACTCTATGCTATTCGACTCTGTCTTTGGCTGCTTTGGAAATAATAAAACCTGGATTACTCTGCCATTGGATCTCCTGGGCCCTTTCTTTTGCCACACCAGGCAGCCCTCACCTCTCACTGTGTATTTTTATGCCGTGTGGGATTAAACCACAGCATCAGTATCATTGTAATGATAGTGATCCTACCCCTCGCCCCCCACTTGCCATCTATAGCTGAACACCACGGTATAAGTTTATTATACATTAGGCCTATAAATAGCATATTTCACATATCCTGATTGAAACAAGCCATCTGTGACCAAGCTATGAGAGACTGCAATGTCAGAAGCTGAATATTAATGGCGTTTCGCTAAAGTTTACTGCCACTGGCCAACAAACTTAAGTGAGATGAGATGAAGCTGCCTTTTTATTACACACTCCCATGAAGAGTGTGACAGAGACCAAGGATGGACGTGGAAAGATGGAGAGCTGCTGTGGGGCTGTGGGGGCCTGGGGAAATCCCTCCTCAGTGTTAAGAATTGAAATAAACTGCTTAGCCTGCTGAAGAATAAGATTCTGAAAATGCTGCATTGTTCATGCGTGATTGATGGATATGATGGACAGTCCATGATTTTTTCTTTAGAATACCTGGTTTGGATCTTGACGATGCGGCATGTGAATAGTCACCCACCCCTCTCTCAGGATGGAGACAGAATGGAAGTCCTTCCCAAATTATCCATTGCAACCTATAATAGCCAGACAAGACGGGCAATTTTTTAAAAATGGCCAGGTTCTCTAAAGGGAGCCATAATTGCCTTGCCAAGCCATTTAAAGATCTCCAAAAGATCTTAAAGATCTTTTTTTTTTTTTTGTAAAGATCTACAGAAACAGGACTGTACTCAAACCTTGCCACTCCTACTCCATCCTTAAGAAGTCACTCTTGGTTGTAATGTCCTGCAATATGGGCCTTAAAGAGCTTCTGTGGAGCCATATGGGAGCAGGTCTTTGAGGAGGCTGACAGAAGACGAACAGTGTGGGGAAAACAAAAGGGGCCTCCGTGATCGAAGGACTCAGGGACGGAGTTTGAAAGAGGATGTGAAAGATGGTACCATCCAGAATGCTGAATCCAATCCATTAGCCAAACTCAAAATGGTAACTCTGACTGGCAGGTGACAGGTACCCAAGGACTCGTAGACCAATGGGTTGAGACCAGTATCTTATCAGCCTATTAGATTTTACAGACCTGCTGTGCTAGGAACATCTGATGGATGGGAGGAAGGCAGGGCAGACCGAGCCGCCTAGACAGGACATCTGCAGGGTATCCAGCTGGACAGGACTTTCCACAAGACAATGGGTCCATAATGGGAATAAAAATTGCTAAACACGCCAGTGGGAGGCAAAGCTGCACCGTCAAATAGCGTCCAATTGATTTGGCTCAGAATGACATTCACAAGCCCCATCGTGCTGATTTAGCGGTGCTTGTAAATCAGGGCCTGTCTCTGCCCACCCAGAATGGCCCTCCACAATCTCACTGGCTCATTCATTAGGCAAACAGGCAAAGGCTCGACCTTCTTTTTTACCCATCATGCAGCGTGATGGGAAATGTGTGAGATACTGCTCCTGCGGTTGTTGGGTGTCCGCGATCGATGCAGCGCTCAGTCCTTTATGAGTGACAGTATTTTAGGATATTGTTTAAAGGGGATTCTTATAGGGGACACAAGTCCTTTCGACGTATGACATTAAAAGGTTTAGCCATTCAAGTGCTCAAATTATTTTCTGTCTAAATTGAAGCTTGCAAGTTCTTATTTCCAGTCTGATTAAACGCCCCGTCTCTAGGGACAAAGGACCACAGAACAGTGAGGTAATATGTCAGACCAAACCATTTTGGGTGGCAGTCTTATTAGGTATCAAGTCCAAGCTTGATACCTAATAATTTGGGAAAGATGTTCCTCTTCATTATAGCTATCAGCACTGAAAATCTGCCCTTTGTCCATCAACATTTCTAAAAAGCAAGAAGAAACACCCCCATGCTTTAAATCACAAAGCTACCCGCCAATAGAAGGGTTTTACCAGAGAGAAGAAAATCATTTGCGACTCAATAAAATCTTCCTTGCTCTAGACAACTGGCATCTTACAACTAAACGCGGCCCCAGTGGCAGGCGTTAAAAATAACCGCAGATGACTAATATTGCCTTTTCCACTTGTGGTAAAGTCTGCTCATTGCAAGCAGGAGAAACAACTTGACAGCAAAGTGTGAGTCCTTCTAAATATAGATAGGACTAAATATCTTAATAGGACTAAATCTAAATATAAGAAATAAAACACTTATTTTGAGACTTATGTTAAGACTAGAAACAAATTTCTGAAATTATCTGCCAATGCAGTAAGATATTTACACTCGGTACGATTTCTTGAAATAGGAAAAAATATCCTGGCATTAGAAAAGTGCAAAATATCTTGAAATAAGTTGTAAAGCATTAATTCCAAGCACTGTATTAAGTACAATGAACTCAAAACCAGTTTGTCAATTCTTCGATGACTGTTTACTTCTTTCTTAATTTGACTGATGAAATCTTAAAGCAGAGCTACTAAACAAGACAAAGAAATTAAAATGAAGCACACAGAATTAAAATTGTCAACAATTATTTATTCAATTAAATTCCTTTCTTAAAAGTGTAATATATTTTGTTGTGTAATATATTTTGCTCAAAATAGTAACATTGACTTAAAACATCACCATGGCATAGCAACATAAAACATCAGTAATAATGGCTAGAATGCCATTTGGTGTTGTTACATTATTCGCTTTGTCGTCCTTACTGAACACTGAGTAAGACTCCCTGACACTCGTTTACAGAACAAAATAACTGTGTTGGAACAGTGGAATTTACTGCTTGTAAATAATTACACGTAAATGTGTTCATGTTGACAGCACAAGTTCTTAATAATAAATAATAAATAATAAATAATGTGACTTAACAAATCCTAAGTATGAAAGCATTTGTTACTGTGCAGTCTTGAAAGTTCTTGCTGCTAAGACATGTTGCCTCAAATTGTGTCTCTGACAATAATTTAGCTTGATGTACATGTAAAGTGACTAACTTAGTAAGAAAAAAAGGACAAATATTCTTGAAACAATCTTAATAATCTTACAAAATCGGCTCATATAGTATATAATTCTCAAAACAAGATCAATAAGACTTTTAGGCTAGATATAAGATTGCAAGTCTCGGTTAGATCATGAGTTTTTGAAGTGACACCTTTTAATAATTAATTAAAGCCACTTTCTCCCATCACGTGGCTTAGCTACCCTCCAGAGCACCTGTTTTGGTCACACAGCTGGTCACCCTAAAGGTAAGAAAGGGTAACCAGCCTTGGGTGTGTATCACAGAAATAGGAAATATTCAGCTGTACAAATGGAGAAAAGTCTACAAAGACCAGAAGGAGAGATAGAGGTGCTGAGGGCCATGGGTCCAGTGGGCTTAGAAAGGATGGATAACTGCTCAAAGAGCTGTCAGGTTCACTCTGGATCCGACTTGCACCTCTAAGGCGGACCCTCAGTCCTGGTAATGGGCCCAGAGGGAACCAGTGGGGGGGGTCAGGTAGCATGAAGCGGGTAATAAATCGTGTGTTCCATTATACCTCGCAGGTTGGAATCCAAGTCGGATACCGAGTTTTCGAAGGTCGGAAGTGATGACATACGCGCTCCTGTTTCTCGAAAATCTGAGATAAATCTCGGCGCAGCCCAGAGTACACCGAGTTTCAGTTTCAAGATGGCTGCCCAGTGCAAAGACTGTAAGTGGTGCTGTGATATTTTACATTTTTAAGCACTTTAGTGCTGTTTGAGTCAACTTCATAAGCTGTGTACACCGAACAGTGTTATTGTAGTCGATAGATGTGTTGCTACGGTGAATGGCATACGCTTGGAGCCGTTCGTAGTCCGAAAGAGCTAGCGCAAGAGCCACTTTCTTGGAGGCTTCCATCTTGGATCCGAGTTCGGCAAGTTGAATGCATCCGACTCGGTTTTCCTCGAGTTTTTAGCGGATGTGACGTTGTCCCGAATCCCAAGTTCTGACCTCCGAGGATAATGGAACGCACGAAAAGGCAACAGGGAGACAGCTCCGCCTGGGCAGCGAGCGCGTGGAGGTGTGAGCGCACCAGCGTGACAGAGTGGGGACAGGAGCGCGTCAGAGAGCACGGCACACGGGACAAGGGAGGGTGGGCTGGCTTTAAGGCTGGCAGCGGGACAGGATGAAGTCAGAGTGCACGGCACACTAGACAAGGCAGGGAGGGCTGGCTTCAAGGCTGGAAGGGAGGAGACCAGCAGGCCAGAATGAACAGATTGACGACCCCAGTGACTGTGGCCCCTCGCGCAGCCGGGGCCTGAATCATGGGATCTGATTGGCCGGATGGGGTGTTCCTGTGACCGCATGGAAGGGCAACAGCTGCCCAGCTGGTGGTAAGTCACACTTATTCACGGGGTCTTCATTACGCAAACTGAACTCCAGGCTCGTGCCGACAGCGGCACAGTGGTGAGAGCTGATTACCGCAGCCTTGACCTACCCACCAACAGTACTGCTGCATTGAGTGGCTTGATACCTTCATTAAAATGCTCTCCAAGCAGCTCATTCAATCCGACTCAAAATCTATTCCTGTAAATATGAGCTTAATTACACTTCTCTTAGCAATTTGTTTAATGATTTTTATAATGAGAATTTGATAAATACATTTTCATAGTTCTTTCACTGCGTTATAAATGTGACAGCATTACATAATATAAGTTTCTTAGTTTGAACTATTTATATTTTTTTAGTTGCCAGGCAACAAGAAAACGTGCGCTTGGATGTTCGCCGCCGTGCCGCGGCGTTTACAGCTGCACGCTCTGATTTGACCGAAGGAGATCCTGGAGTAGAAGTAAAACAAAGTAAAACGAAGCGAAGTGAAATGAAACAAAGTGACACGAAAGAAACCAAAGTGACGCAAAGTGAAGCAAAGTAAAGATCCATTGTCTGTTATATCATCTATATGCAAGTACATTATAAAGGGGAATGAAACAATGTTCCTCCAGGACCATGGAGCAACACACAAAACAGGCCATAGAGCAGAACCCGACATGACAAGGGCAACACACACAGGATTACTATGAGTTGGGTCAGACGGCGGGGCTTAAGTGTATGACACACCCATGAACCATGTGAAAGGATCCTATATACTTCATCAGTCAGCAAGCAGGTGGTGCTGTCTCAGCCACTAACCCAAACATGTGCATGTGCCCTTTGCCCTCCCCTTTAATTTAGCCACTATAGAAAATAATGCCTTTAAGAAGATGCCTTTAAGAAAAGGCAGCTTGCTGGCCAAATACAGTTCGACTGCAGGGGTATTGAAGTACGTGGGGGCGCCTGTGAGGTGTGTCTCCCACACAGCTGGCTTCTGCTCGCGTCTCTGCCACCACCTCGTCCTCTGGGGCCGGGCAGGCATGTGTTGGTGGGGAGTCATTCGCCTAAACATGAGCCAAGGTTAAAGGTGGGGTTTCCGGGGACCCTCTTCAGGAGTGGAGCACAAATGAGCGCACTGAGGGGGTCTCACACCCATTCAGCCACAATAACACACAGCACAGGCACTACAGAAGTAAAAAATTGCTTCAATGCACTTCAATGCAGAGCCTGTCTATGGTATAGATGCTGTCAGGGACCAACAGCCAGCGTCTCCATCCCAACGGGTTTCTGACAGCCCTGTCTGGCATACCAGCACAGAGCTGCAGGAATCCTCAGCACCAAAACGTGTATTATTACCTGTCAGTCCGCTCTATAATTAATCTCAGATAATCTGGCGGCAGTGTGCTATTGGCTGCTGGTAAGCAGGTAGTGATGGAGAAGGGCCCGGCAGTGGTGGCGCAGGTGTCCACTGGGGCAAGGTTAACGAACCTCAGACGAAACGCAAATGGATGTGGCCCTGTCCCCCTGAGATTGGAAGGACGATTAGGTTAGGAGATCATCTGTCAGCCCGTGTGGCCCTAATAAGACGTCCCATTCCTCTTCCCCATTACGCGTCCCCCCACCCTCATGGTCCTCCCGTAAAATCTATTATCGTGATGAGGAATTATAGCCTTTAGCCAGCTAGCCATTAACAACTCTAATGAGAAATATCCAATCAGGTGAGGGGGCGGGGGAGCGGGCCTATAAACCACCTATATGTCATTATTCCCCATATATTTAACGTTACACTCCAGCTTGACAGTGCTACATAGCTTACCACAGCAGAACACCATGAATCTGCCCATGCATATCCAGGACATCGGTCAGGCGGGGCGCCAAGCCTATGCTACATGGGGTTCAAGGCTAGGCGACAACCTGGAAGGAATGCTGGTCCATCGCAGGACACACAGTCATGTGCTATGGGCTGCTTAGTCAGTGTCATTGTATCATTGTATCACCAAGTCAAATCATTGCATTGTTACAATCAAGTATCTTTATTGGCATATATGACTCATGATATTCATGGGCCATACACTGAGATTAAATGTTGATCGCAGTGTAAGAAACTAAGAAATGGAACATACAGTGGTGGCCAAAATGATTAGAACACTTAGAATATTTAAAAGGTTTCAGTGGTTTTTGTTGAACTGTCCATTAAAATACCCATAAAACGAATGAAATATCTACAAAGTGATCATTATGCTCTACTGACAATAGAATAGAGCCTTCATAAGGAGAATCACTGTGCTAAGTCTGGACCCCAACCCCATCAAGCACATTTGTGACGAGT
>JAODKL010000062.1:4839106-4887093 GCA_026780765.1 Petrocephalus schoutedeni
GTGGCTACAACACACAGCAAATCATGAGCAGTGAGAACGGGCCATAAGAGAGGCCATCATTCATAAAGGAGGGCCAACCTTATCGTTAGCCAATGATATGCTTTGAATTGGTGAGTGACATGGCAGGGGGCCAAACAGCTTTCAGCTCCACCATTAAGGGACAGGGACTGGATTGGTGGAAAGTCATGCAGAGGCTGTGAATCGACTAGAACTCTGGGCTCCAATTTTAACCAGCCAAAGCGTATTTAGGCCCACCCCAGACTGACTCCAATGATCGGAGAATGCTAGCAAGCCAAAGCACGCCCTGCCATTAAGGACTGCCATCCATCTAGTTAAATAATCACAGGGGGGGGGGGGGGTGGTTAGAGACCATCCCAGACAGCTCAAAGCACAAGACTGGAGTGATATTTAAATACCGCACAGGATATCAGTATTTAAAAAATTTCATCCAAAATAAATCAGACTTAATTTTGCTCTCTGTTGTGCCAGGGGACCCATTATTAAAGACCCCAAGGGCTGTCTAGGGTAGCATCCTACAATGTATTCATGGCTAACAGCCCTTGAAAGGATGGAGATGAAATGGACTGGCCCTAAAACATTGATTGTGCTGATTATGTCGCCACACCGTGGACTTTTTGACTTCTTTCTGCAAAATGAAATGAAATCAAAATTAAATTAAATAAAATGAAAGAGGGGAAAGTGGGACACCTCTTTCAGATCAGCCGTAGCAGTGGTCCTCATGCAAGGCTGGGTAGTCCAGGTCCAGAATTTGTTTTAAGCAACCAGTTTAGTATAAAGAGTCTTAGTCAATGTACTCAACTGGTTGGTTAAAACAAATGAATGAGAGAGGCCTGGACTTTTACTCTCTGGACCCGGACTACCCACCCCTGCATGAGGACCACTGCTAAGGCTGGTCTGAACGAGGTCTCACCCCTGTCCTCATGCCTCCTGTCTAGAGTCAGTGCTACCCATTACAGCTTTAACCAATTGCGTCGGTTTCTGGGGGACGCAAACCCTGGTGTCTACACAGGGACTGCAGTGGCACTGGGTCTAAATCCTAATGGCTGGATCTGGCCCACATATGTGGCAAATATATCTGAGAATCTCCATGGAGAGGAGAATGCTGCGGACAGTTTGTACACCACTGAAGAGCAAAATACACTCCACACTCCACGTGTCCTTAGTGAGCTTTGAAAAGTTCACGAATGGTCTTTGATGGATTCCACGAGGACTGAGTGAGGAAGTTGGACTTTCAAGAATAACAAACAATGGACTGAGTGAGTTTTGGAAATATACTCTTCAATTACAATCTGGAAATGCAAATGCAACAAAAAGGACCCAGTACTGTATGAACCACCAGCCAGGAATGTTGAAACAGTAGACAGTTGAGGTCGCATATCACCTTTGAAGGTAGTGGTGTGGTCGATGAGCAGTCGATAGCCTGACCGCCCTGCTGGCATGAGATGAAGCCCCGCGACTGCAGCGCCCCGCGACCACACGCCCCCTCCCCGGTCGCTCCCTCCCAGCTGTCCCTCACACAGACGCACCACTTCAAGCCTCAAAGATGCATTCGGACTTGATGGAATCAATCTCTGCTGTCCACATCCATCTTTTATGAGGTTGCCACTTTTCTGAGGTTTTCCCGTAACACAAAGGGTGTTCACATTTCAGAAGCTGTCTTTGTGCCCCAACTCCCCCCAGCCCCACTGCACCTCATCCCGAAGCAGCTCCTTATTCCAATTCGCTGCCTCCCTCCAAAGAGCCTAAACAGGTCTTGCATCACTTTCCGAATTCAACTGAAGTGTTTCAGAAAAAAAAAAAACTGGATAAAAACTTAAAAGAGCAGAGAGATTTCCCTTCTCCCTCGTGCTTTAGCCGGTAACCCAGTCAGGTTTGGAGGACTAAAGAGGAAAGAAAAGAACAGGCTTTTGTTAATCGCCACCCTAAACACATCTGGGCCTCAGCACATGCCAGCTATGCCCACAGCAGGTGCCATGGGGTCGATGTACACCAAGGAAGCAGAACTGTGGAGTGGAGTTCGCAAGTAACTGGAATGAGAGAGGCCAGAAAATAGCAGAGCAGGTCTAAGGCACTACACAGGGCTGGGCCAGGACTGATACAGCGTGCAGCTCAGTGGGGTAGGATATGGGGCCTGTGATCGGGAGGTTGCTGGGTTAAATCCCAGTGTTTGCACAAGACCCTTAACCCCAGATTGCTCCAATGGCTGTCTGATCCTGCTTTCCCATAAATGTTACATCTCTATGAATGAAAGCGTCTGCTAAATAAACTGTGACTTCTAATCTCTGTGGCACCGATTCTATTCATGCATGGTTTTTGTTCTGTTTGCTTGGTACCCTGACGCTTCAGCGTTCACCTTGGCACTACAGGTCTGGTGTTCAGTGAATCTGACTGACTGCATTTTACACCCATGTTGCCTCATAGTCTGAGCTGTTATTGACCGGCTGACCTGCCGGCAGGGTGGAATCAAATCCCTGAGTGTGACAGACAAAAAGAGGAGGAGAGGTAAGCAGAACCCGCACCGGCAAGGAGACCAGTTTCCACCCGCAGCCCGGACCCACGTGGGACCAGCAGAGCGGCAGCAAGTTAATCAGAGAAAATGTTGAAAGGGAAAAAGCCTTCGCTGCTCCGCCATGCCAAAAATCCGCCGCAGCCTTTGTTACCATAAAGGTCACCGATGGAATTGCACCAAGAGCAAATATATTAAAAAAGCATGAGCGGAAAACCACACGAGCTGCGTTTCGGAGGGGCTGAGAGCAAGTGGGAGGTTTGCGAGCCACACCTCTGATGCTTGGGGGGGGGCGTTGTCCGCTAATGCTGTCCTCCTCCTGAGGCAGGGGGCACCCAAGGTTGTCCCCTGAAATGTGGCCGGGTCCATTTCCCCTCCGGGAGGGCCAGGCACAAACCCGAGCAGCAAAAAGGCCCAAATCCATTTCCACAATGCCCCGCGCGACCCAAAGGCTGAGCAGGTACTTCATTCAGGGGGATCCTTTCGGGGATTATCGTCAGCCAGAGCCAAGATGAGCTCCGTGGGTCTCAGAGCTCTGGCCGGGGAGGCTGGTGCCAGATAGAAGATGGTGGTCCACCTCTAGCCTTTAGCACTAGAAGTCACACACAGGCTCGAAGGCCAGAAGGGGCTCGGCTCTTGGATGTTCTCGAAGACATGATTCATTTTCCTTACACAAAATACAGCCACATCGCCGGGCCAGTGGTCTCAGGCAGTTATGAGCCAGTAAGACAGAGCTAACTAAAGCTGATAATGTTTTTTAAAAAAGGGTTACGCACAATTGCAGGAGAACAATGTAATCAGAATCCAAACAAAGAAATGATGCAAAAGAACTTTGATATAATCTTCGCTAGTGGATCTGAGCAGTGAACATGTGCACACACACACACACACAGACCCGCGTACCTATCTAAATGGGGACCTTCCATTCATTTCTATGGGAAAAACCCTAATCCCAATCATGACACCCTTAACCCCAACCCAGCCCTAACCTCAACCATAAGTAACCAACCCAAATACAAGACTTTTTACTTTTTTGGTTGCATTCACATATTTTTTTATAAAATTCAGGCTATCCAAAAGGGGACCAGAAAAGATGTCCCCAAAAGTAGGGAAATTGCAGGTTTTACCACCCTTTGGGGACATTTTGGTCCCCAAATGTGATCAAAGCAAACCCCCACACACACACACACACATTCACACCTGACAGACTCCTGGACCTGCTCCAAATGTCATGGATCCAGGTTACTGCAGCGTGTGTGTCCCCATGACTGATGCCCTGTGCCGTCCGCCAGGCCGTGCCGAGCGGGCGCCCCTTTGAAGTCCCTCTTTGCATTTGCAATCACGTTCCAATTTTTTTCCCCCCCCCCCCCCCCCCCCCCAATACCAGACTAGTTGAATTTCACACAGTTTCGGCGCTGCAGGGGAAACCAAATCTATCTATCGAAATCTTGAGCTCGAAAAGTAATCTGGGCAAATTTTGGGGATGATTTGAATTGCTAATCTCTGACATCACCCTCTTCCCATTTCGGGGAATTTAGCTTCGCTTCCGGATGCTGAAGACGCTCTGCTCACGTTATTAATGAGTCCCCTTAGCATTCCGAGGTCGAGCGGCGGAGTTAAATGGATGAACTCACTTCCTTCAAATGATAATTGCCAGACTGGAGGTATATCGGGCTCAGCCCACTGGACGACCAAAGGTATGAGGGGGGGGTGCTATTTATTTTAATGAATGTGTACATAAGGGAAATACCAGGTAAACAGCCTGAGGTAAACAGTCCAGAGCTGTAATCTCTGTCTTGAAAAAGACAATAGGAACAGTCATGTTGTATTTTTTTTGGATGCCCTAAACAAACACATTCACACATATGTATGCAAACAGACTCTTGTGCAGGTTAGGGTCAACAAAGCTCAAAACAGCAATACTGATATAAGGCACATGGGTGGGGCGAATCCACCCAAACTATTAGCCAGTCCTATTCCGTCCTGGTCCACCCTGCACTGCAACACTCCTACTCTGTGCTGCTCCATCCTCTTCTGCCCCAATCCTACTCCATCCTACTCTGCTCTACACTGCTCCAGTCCAACTCTGTACTATTCCATCCTACTCCCCCATACTCTGCCCCACTCAGACTCTGTGCTACTCCATCCTACTCCCCCCTACCCTGCTCCACTTATACTCTGTGCTACTTCATCCTATACCACCTCATACTCTGCCCCACTCATACTCTGTGCTACTCCATCCTATACCACCTTACACTACTGCAGTCCTGCTCTGTGCTACTCCATCCTACTCCACTCTACTCCGTCTTACTGTCACGATAACGTGCCGGGTGCAGAGAAGGGAAGCAGGATCAGGAGTCCAAGGTGTCAGGGTACACAGGGTTTATTCCGGGAAAGAACACAACTTAAACGTGGACTAAAATACACAGGACTAATAACGACTGACAAGAAACAGCTGGTAAACGGAGGGATTCCACACACGGTTAACGGGTGTGGCACACAGGAGAATCAGATAGGCTGGGCGTGACACTTACTCTGCCACGCTGCCTTACTCCATCTTACCCCATTCTGTCTTAGCCTGTCCTACCCCATCCAATTTTGTCCTGAGATGGATGCTGGCATGTCCTCCCTGTTATGCTACACCATTCAAATAAAACTGTGTTTAATGTTAAAAAGCTGCAGTTTCTATACTAACATCCAGAAAATCTAAGGCTCACCAGTTTAATTTATACCTACATTAACAATGGCTCTATTATGCACTTGAGACCAGGGGCTCTCAAATGTACATCAATGCAACGCTGCATGTCTACCACAGCAGGGAATCCATGTGTGCATTTATTGCATCAGTCCTGGTGGTGGTGGTGGTGGGGGGGTCCCAAAAGGCCTCAAAAGCTGAATAAATCTGCCTGAAAGCTACACTTTAACCCCGGGGTCTACTCGACAGTGCATGAAACCAGAAGGTGCCAGTCCACAGCAAGCCATACACTCACCCAGAGACAGGAAGGGGCGGGGCAAAGATATGCTGCCCAATGGAGAGCCGGGGATCCTGCAGGTGTGAAGATGCAGCAGCTCACACCACCCTTATTCGGATACATTATAGCTATTGTTTTAGAATAGAGCCTGGCTCCCATGGTAACACTGCAAATGCTGGCACTGGCAAACAAAAGGAAATGGGTACAAGGGCCGCAAGACCCAAAGTGGGGGTGGGGCTTCTGTGCACAGGGGCTCGAAGTTTTACATCCTCTGGGCTGCAGTGGGAAAGGGTGGTGGCAGAGCGATTCTCTGACTGATTTACACAGAACGGGAACGCGGTATCAGCTAAACGGGGCTTCCAAGCATTGGTCACCTGCCAGGGGCACCCGAACCTCACCAGCCCTCATCACCATCTTCAACATCTCCATCTCCATCGCCAAGAGAGACCAGCGTGCATCATCCTACATAGTGCACTGGACGTACAACCTGACACTCCGACCGTGTCCCTGCCCCCTTGAAGTGGGTACAGTGAAGGGGGGGGGGGGTCATTTATATTTTACATCATCATGCACCTCTAGAAAAACTGTTAGGGTTTCATTTAATGAAGTAATTTTTACGGCCAGATCATTTGCCACACTGCAGTGTTTCGGTTTGCCTACAAACCACATAAAAACAACATCACCTGCTGCCAACATCCAAATTCTCCATGTGTGAATGTTTATGTGAATAGTGCGTTTGCCCTGTGATATGTCGACGCTCCATCCTGTAACTTCTGAGACTGGCTTCAGACCCTCGCAACCCTGCACCTCACATCACCATCACCACCAATCAAAGATCGTCATCTGCCATATTGGTGCACAGTTTCCCATCTGGTGCGATACTCATGTGTACTGTGCTACGGTCCGTGCCGTTTTGCTGCATTTGTGTGCCGTCATCGGCTGCAACAACAGCAGTATTTGTGACAAAGTTAAATGGTCCTTAAGGATTCCTAAAAAAGAAAAGGGGGGGGGGGATTGTTTTTTATGTGGTGAGCCCCACAAACATCTCAAGAGTGGATCCTGCTGAGAATAACCTTAACAACGTCAAAGTTTGCGGAGCCTTGTAAGCAATTCTAATTATGATTACTTCTAGGGGTTTGGTTTTGTAGACAACAATACTGATCTTTGTGGGGGGAGGAGGGCAGGTTAACCAACCAGAACAGAATTCACTCAATAAGCTCATCCCCAGAGTTGTGACTTCGAGTGGAACCAGGAAGCACAGCAGGAGACTGATTATGGCAGCAGGTATCGACACCAACCACATCACTGTGTGAGCAGATGATGGATAAGGAGGGCGAGGGTCAATGCAACCAGCACACGATTCCATATCGAAACCAAACAAACTCAATCATACAGTAATACGCTTGGTGTATTCAAACACAGCCCAACAATCATAACAGGGGCAGTAAATTTCTGCACTGCAAATATACACCATTAAAATTTACAGTTTAATTTTTAAAAGGCACTTTAATGCCGCTAACGCTGGGATCAGGCTCAAATATGAGCCAAGAACAATATACAAGGACAAGTTAGAAATGTCTAAAACATGTAACACAACTGATATAAAGCCTCTAACTACTTTAAATTCCACTTAAAATGACGTTACAGCGCCAGAATCAGATTGCCATGAATTACTTTGACTTGCACGGCACTTTAAAAGTCACAGGGTCAGTGGTTTGCTTTCTTGGGTATCGACTGTAACAGCCTGCTGAAGGACTTTGCTATTGACCCCATTATAACATCCAGACGAACTCCGCTGTCATGAGACATTAGGCTGGCTTGGGTGTTCGTGCACTAGCCAATTACGGCTGATGGATTGGTCCGCAAGCACGCCCTTGCGTCTTGTAAAAGAGGCATGCAATAAACAGGGCTTGCCTGGCTGATATGCTAGAGCCTCACACCTGTGACATTGTGGGTTTGATTCCCAAGTGCCGTGTGTGTATGCAGTTTGGGTAGTACTGAGTGCTACGGTTTCCTCTCACAGTCCAGAAACATGCACTTAGGTGAATTTTTTACTTTAAATTCAAAAATCAGAGGTGGTTGGTCCATAGAGGTAAAGTACGTAGATTATGAAACAAGTATGAAATAACTGACTATTAAAATCTTATTGTCTTTTAAAAACAAGCTATCTCACTTGGATGGACTGACATCACATCCAGGGACTCCTAGGGCCTGGGACTGACTTCATGGTATCTGTGAAAGTTCTGCCTATATCACAAACTCACAGAGCGGAAAAATCACCTCACCGAAATCGACAGGTAAAACCACTTCAGTTTCTGTCTGACGGGTGCATCAAGGACCCCAAGCATTCTTGTTGGAACACAGGACACAGGAATGAACAGAGCATGCAAAATATGTCAGGATCTTTGCAGGTTGCCTTGGTTATGCTCTCCAGCTCAGAAGGGCAGCCTGACTTGACCTTAACTGCCACTTCCCTTCAAAACGGGACGGGCAGCAGCCGAAACCCTTAATTAAAAGACTTCTGACAAGGAAATGATTACAGATGAAGGCGTGGCCCGTGGCATCATCGAGGAAACCGTCACCGTCAGTGACACTGTAAAGCGCTAAGGTCTGCAGAATCTCTGGCGGAAAATCTTCTGAGCCAGAATCCGCTCCAGCTGAAAGTGTGACGGGCCATTCATTAAGGGCGGCATCAAACAGTGCTGACGCTCACAGACACCTACACGCTCACCCCATTTCCTGCGAGGGGAAAAAAAACCATACCAGTTACTCTGCCCCTTTTATTATGAACTGAGTTCAATAGTGACTGCGTAAAGAAGCCACGCGCTAGCTCAGGCACGGCGGCTCTGTCCGACTCTCCTGCATATTGGTGTCATGCTCCAGCTTATGCTGCCCTACCTTTTTGCACCAGTGATATGACAACTTAATTAAAGCAAATATCACTCTTCCAGGGGTGTGACCCCCATCCATCGACTGGTTTCGCAGGCGTTGGATTTCCATCTTTGTTAGGATCAAGAAGGAGATGAATTATAGGTAGAGATGTGTGACAAGGGTGGGACTGACTATCATGCTTTGGCGTTTATCGTGACAAGCCTGTTAGTGAGTAGTTTTGGGAAAGGTGCAATATGAAGAAAAACAATTAACTTGGATGGATAGCAGTCGATGGAGGAGAGAAGAGAGAGGATGTGGCCGAGGGGGTGAGTGGAGGAAGGCAAGCCTCCTGTGTCTCCTTTGACAGCACTGTCCAATTCTGAGTCCATCTTCATCCCATCTGGACAGCCTAATCGCGGTTCACATTAGCATAAGCAGCGTCCCCTGTGGCCCATCTGTCAAACTATTTTTCTAAGCTATAAACCCCCCCCCCCACCGGAGCTCGTCTGAATTATTGTTAGATTGTGGGGGGCGCTGGTCTCCGCGAGCGATGACAAGCCGGGAAAGGAATACCCAGAATCCCCCTCACCGCTCCTCTGAAGCTAGCCCTATGCTAGGAAATTGAAAAATGCAAAAATAGTGCAGATGAGATTAGAGACTATTGGAATCCCCCCCCCCCCCTCAAAAAAACTGCCTCAAACATAAATACAAGTCAAAAACAAAACGTCCTCTATGTCCATGAGGCCCAGAGCTTGGAGACTTTTATTGGAGAATTCATTGTACTGAGATTGGCCTGTATCAGGGCTGCCGTGAATGATGGCCCTGGTCCTCAATTGAATTATCCACGTTCATTTTGGGTCTTTTCACCCGGGCCGGCGGCTCATTTTGGATTCAGGGGTCGAGGCGCCACGCCACCAGACGCCGAGCACCTGGGATGGAAAAAAACAAGTTGCAAATATATTTCACTTGCAAATTGCAAATGAAAAAACGAGAGGGGGAGGTAAAGTGGATAATGGGTGAAGTTCTGTGTGGCGGGGGCTGAGCCAGTGAGAGAGAGCCTATAAAAGGTGAGAACACCAAAGATGGCAATCCAAATGGTGACTAACCTGTGATACCATCATCTCTTAAAAAAAAGAAAAACCTGTCGCTGCCCACCCTGGCGCACTTCCACAGCCTCACCAACAGAGGGCGAAAAAAAAAAACCAATAAAAACAGTCCCTGAAGGTGAAGTTATTGACTTGCTGTCGGCATCTGATTCGTATGATTCACCTTAAACTCACACAGAGGTGCAACATAACATACCGATTACGCGCTACAAGACAGGGAGCTTGTAAATGCAGGATGTCAGAGTAAATGCAAATAGGAAGCAGTGTACCATAATAAACATGATGAGAAACAAAGGCGAACAAAGACAGCATGTATTAATAATGAAAACACATGAATACAATTAAAACCGACAGGTGGAATATGACCAGCAGAAAGATGAAAATTGATTTCCATATCTGTAGAATATCCATGCTCTGTACCCATACATCCATCCATCCATCCATTTTCTGAAACTGCTTGTCCCATTTGGGGTCGCAGGGGTGTCAAGAGCCTATGGGTACAAGTCGGGGAACAACCCAGGATGAGGCACCAACCCATCAAACATGGGATAAAATCCTCACAAAGGAGAACATAAAGCATACGCAAACTCCATACACACTGAGCCAGACTAGTAGACTAGTATAGTCCCACTGATGTGAGGCAATAGTGCTAAGCAGTCTGCCACCACACCGTCCAAGCTGTAGGCTATTCTGTATGAAATACCAAACTCCAGAACCCGACAGCTGATCCCGCACCCAGCGTCTGCTTGGGGTTCCTGTGTTTGTCTGTTTCTGAAGCCCAAAAACAGCCCTTATACATGCCCATTCCCTCACTGGTTCCATACGCTGGACCTGACCGGAGCAAGAATGACTCTTTTTATTTATTTAACAGATACTTTTACCCAAAGCAATGCAAGTTTTTTTTTAAGAAAGTAGAACCAGTCAGAAACAATTGGGGTTTAAGGGCCTTGCTTGGGGGCATGACCTCAAAATCACTCTGCTGACCCAGGGATTTGACCCAACAACCTTCCAGTCATGTGCCTATCAGTTAAACCCACTGAGCCTGACTCAGCTAACTACAGTGTCCCCACACTTAAAGTAGCTCCGCTACGTGCGACTTCCCCCGGGAGACCCTGCACGTTGGTTTCAATCCACCACACACTAATTAGTTAATTGAGAATTAAAATGCATGGTAATGTGTTCATTGATCAGCCAAGCTTTGTGATTGGACAGTCAAGCACACATTTGCATAATAGTTACAAGGCTTCCTCCCAGGGTGTGAAAAAATATATACAGCAGAGCCATTTAAATCTGATTTACTACTGATTGTTAAAAAAAGATTCATGTGAGCCCTGGTCTTCCCATTTCCCCGTCAGCGCACTGCAGCTTCAGTTATTATGTAAATGATCGCAATAAATCTCGCTTTATACGGCATCTCGTGGCGGGAAATGAGGAGGACTGGATCTCTGAAACACGCCGCATTCATGCACATTAACAGAATGCGACCCGGCAAGCTGGCGTTGTTTTTTTCCCCGTTGCGGATTCGCAAAAGCATCTACATTGCGCTCAGCGTAACAGTTGTCACATGAGTGACCGCTCAAATGCCAAGGCTTGGACGGGATTGGCTGTTTTCCAGAGGTAGCAAATCAAGTACATGCTTTTGACAGTGATGGGCAGAGACTAAAGGCTGCTTGACACTGCCCAGGCCATCTATTGTCAGCCCCACACAGATAACTGATAAATAAGTCATAAAACCTACATGAGTTATTTATGACATCATAACCGGAAAGGTTTCCACCGGCCTCAAAGAAGACAAACCTCCTCCTCATCGAAAATCACCACCCCTACGTGAGCGGCAGGTCGCAACAGACCCTCACTGCTGCAGCCAATCACAGTGCAGCAGACTAATTGCAGACATGGTCATGTGACCCCGACCACCAACTGGCCACCGTCAGAGAGACTGATGATGCTATAATGAGCTAGCGCCCCCCTCTGCTCACCCTAATGGCTCTCCACGGCTCCCAGTATGCCCATGTTCAGAGGTGAAATGAAACAATAGGAAGCTTTATTTGCTGTTTGCACAAGTATGTGCACAGATACATTTCAATGCTTTCATTTTCACATAAGCCAAGCTCTCTCCTATATCATATATAAAACCACACATGTAGAGCTGAGAGCAAAACTCGGGGTCTGAATGCAGTGGGCCAAGGGCCCAACAGAGATGTGGCTATTGTACCGAGCAACCTCCCAATGACAGGCACAGAGGGATAACTTGCTGAACCACACCACTTCCCCTGTAGGGGCAGGGTCCTGTGACACCCCAACCACTTCCATCTCCCTTCGAGTACAGGAATGTAGTCTGGGACAGGGTACTGCTTAACTGAGGTATAGATTGTGCTGAAACACACAGCTTGTCACCATGACAAATGTGAGGTGGGGGTGACTAGGGATGCCCCCTCTATGACAGGAGAGAATTAAGGTCTGTGTCCCACCTGCAGCACCCCCTCCCAGGGGTGAGATGTCCTGGCTCTCCCCCACTGTCCTTCTCTTACCAGAGGTGCCTTTAGTTTCTGTGCTTCTGCTGCGGGTTCCGGGAATTTCTTATTACAGGGTTAAAATCACCACCCTATAATAATCATTAAAATCCCAGAATGCAACAGGACCTGCAAGTGTCAAAGGGGAGATGTTTGTGAGCATGTCAGTGCTGCTAGTTTTAAGTAATCAAAATGTAAATTAGGGTATTACCAGGACAATCTGAAAAATCCTGCTCAAACTATTTAAGGGGACCGTCATACAAATCTGTAAAATATTCCTGAATGAGGATGCAAGGCATAGTGAAGATCTAGATCTGAAGAGCAATGCACTGAAACACTTCCACTTTGATTCTTAAAATGAACTTCTTGAGGCATGTAGAGCTTAGTCCACAATTAAGGTTGTCATTGGGGGAGACCGGCGGGGGCTGCCGAGGCCTCGCACCAGGTGGTGTCCACACCTGGCAACCCCAATGCGAGGTGAGCGCTCCATCCAACAGGGCAACCCACGTGTTAATTAAGTCACTCACGGCTGACGCCGTCCATATAATAACCTTCAGTAAATCACCTTTGGTTGCTTTAATTTAATCAATCAGCCCTGAAGTTTGTAGCAGCAGGACCTAAAACATGGATGACCTTTACCGATTCCTTGTTGCTGAACTGGATACGATGTAGGCAGGGTAACACAACTGACTACAATGAACATACCTAATTAAACCGTAAGGAAGTGTGACGCTTTGCTGCTTCCTGATTGGCCATATGCAGTCTGAATGATTCTGTCTCTGCTGAGAATTTAATTCAGCCTCATCCTCCAATCGGGATTCATGTTAAATGCATAAATCCTTAGAGGGACGTCCATTAGACAGCACGGTCGTTAAACGGGTGGTAGGTGGATGCGTCAGGAGATGGATATTCAGTAGTTACCATCAGCTGTTTATTAGAAAACAAACAAAAAAGAATCGCTCTTCGTAATTACCCAGAGGTAACGAGGATCGGCGTGGCAGTAAAATTTACAGCCAGCCCCAGCTTTCCACGGCCACGCTTCACCGAGCGCCTCCATTTCTCTGCGTTTTCCGTCGGGAAGTGATCATTTTAGCCTCCAAACTTTCGCTGTTTGCTAAATTTTATGGTTCATTAAAGAGCTGAAGTGAATCTGGAGCTATTCCAGCCTCCATAACGAGTTCCTGAAAATGATTGTTTTTAATTTAATAATTTACTATTTATTATTAGCCTCTGATCTGCATTGCAGGCACTGGGGCTGTATAATAAATTCAGGCGTGTGTTTAAAATGTAGCCCCCAGAGGTGTAGCAACCAAAGCCAGACTGCAGGGGTCGCTCCAACGGGTAGCTTATTAAACACTCGTTCAGTATTATTAGCATGGTGAGCAAACTTTTGCCCCAAACAAATCCCTGTAGCCCCTGGGTTATATATTTTTATGTAAAGGTGTTGAACATTATGGGATGTTCTTTTCCTTCTGCAGTTGCCATAGTAACCCAGCATCATTCGGCCAGCTGCTGCTGGTGTATATGTCCCCCATTCTAAGTCCCACTAGGCCAATGGTTTTGATCTCTCAGTGACTTTACTGGTAACTAGCTTACCTAGCTAATTACTAGATAACCGGCCACACACTTCAGGGTCCTGCCGCGCAAAAAGCACACCCCTATAAACCCCATTCCTTCACCATATTTCTGCAGATTTCACCAGTCTGCAAGCCTCCTCTCCCTCCTAAAGACGCAGCTACTTCGGGGCAAATTCACATCAAAATCCCCTCTCCTGTAAGTTCATTATGTAGAAAGGAACGCATCTGTTTGCCTGGCACCGGCTAGGTCCCGGCTGGACCGGTGGGGACTCGCGGCTCTGTGAGCGAGCCTGAAACCTTAGAAGTACGTGTTATTTTCATCTTAAAGAAGGGGCCATCTGGAGCTCAGCTCCTCTTTAGAGGTCAATAAATGCCTCATTCCAAGTTTTATGCATTATTCTCAAACCGGATGATCAGGAGAGCCAACTCGAGCATGCAAGGGCCTGCTATCACAGGCTGATGAGAGCTCTGAACCCAAGCAGCCAAATCAAACCTAATCCAAACCTAATCAAACCTAACTCCTAACCCAGGTCCTCATCTGGCTCTTCCACTACCTGAGGTCTCCTCCAGGACAACGATCACCCCCTCCCCACCATGTGCCAGCTTTCCTATCCCCCACGTGTCCGTGTGCGGGGGGGGTGGGTATTAGTATTTAGATTTCCCTCGGAGGTAATTTTCCACATCAGTTGTTGCCGGGTTCCCCCATCGCCGAGGTGCACAGCACTGTGCTGTATTTATGACGTCCCCATGAGTTTTTCTCGGGTCCTTCTCATCAGTTTGAAGAATGGACGCCTAGCCTGGTTCCGGTTTGGAGTAAGATAGTTTGGCATAGGCTGGGGGAAAGGGGGCGGAGTCAACACGGAATTCAAGAAGTCTCCGGTAAGCGGTGTGTGTCTGGGGGGAGGGGCGTGTCAGCCGAGGAGCATTAATCACAGGAAGGGGGGTCCACCGGGGGAGGGGGGACATTTCCCAGTGCCATTTCCATTTCTCAGTTAATGCAATAGCTCTCCGCAGTGTTACCCCCCCCCCCCCACCCTGAGCTGGGGAAATGAGGGCAAGGCTGCATGATTCTGCAGGAGCTCAGAACCTCAAGTAGGACGGGCAAAACAAACATCCAGAACCCCCAAGACAAGGGAAATTAATTACATTTAAAAACATGCCCAGGATTCCAAAGTCTCCAGGCAACCCAGTCAGAAGACTTTTGCATACTCAGAAAATAATGTCCTCTAAGGAATCTCTGGTCTCCAGGAAATCCTCAGAAAATCAAAGAAGAATTTGTGTGCCTGGAGTCCCAGATGTTCCCAGAATACCCCCTGTTGGCCGGATGAGTAAGAATGAGGTCCCCCTTGTTTCAGCTACTTAAACGAGGCAATGAATCAAAAGCACGTTTGTTTGAATGCTTATTTTTGGTATTTTGCCTCAATCAGTAGTCACCTCCAACTGGCATATTTCTCACTGACAGTTACTGTCATCGTTCCGAGTTACGGAAACAGAACCGGTGAGGACTTAGGGGTCAGGGCCCGGGCCTTCCAACCAATCACAGATACTGTTGCTGCATTTTGGTGTGTAGCTGAGAGTATCCTGTGTAGAGTCAGGCTGCATGGGACAGGAAGCCATGCAGTGACAGACAGGAAGTGAGGCCTTCAACAAAAGCCAAAAAGCGTGCTGATTGGGAACACAGGGCACGGGATGAGATTTACGGCATGCATCCCTGTGTGCAGACCCTGATAGCGAGTGGCCTAATTGGGGCCCAAAGAATCCTTCCAACAGTTTAAATGGCATGCAGCCAATAAGATGTTCATCAGCCCATCACCACTCATTTGCTCATCGACAAGGGTTGCTATGGGTAACAGAAAGTGATCTCCCAATCTGCTTGTATTTTTTTATGAATTTTTTTTGCTCCTGCCCCCCCCCCCCACAGACGGACGTGTCTGCACACATTGGTCCTATTTGCCTTGTGAACCGGCAGTGGGAAAAGGTTACTGAATATAATTAGACGTGCGTGAATTAATACCCACATTCTGCTTGGTGCCCAGGTCACAGCCGGCCATTTAAATATGGCCTGTACATAATTGTGACAGCTGTCATATTTATAAACCTCAAATTTGGTTTTATAAGCTCTGTGTTATGAGCTGGAGAAAGCAGCACAATTGTCACGTTCCCCGGGGACTTGTCGTTGTCGTGATCTGCATCACCACGGCGACATGCCGTGGTCTAACTAGGGCAAGCAGCGGTTCACGATGCCGCCATATTGAAATTTTCAGCCCGTCGTAAAAACGGAAGCTAATGCTACCGAATTATTCAGAGGGGAGTTACAAAATGACGTGTTGTAAATCCTTTTAAAGCCCGTCTGCTTCTCCTGAGTCCCAAAGCCGTGCCACGGGTGATTATTACCAATGTTGCTTTGTTTTGGTAGACGCATCGACGCATTAGCATTTCCGATTGATGCGCTCGGCTCACGGCAGGAAATGCTTGAATTGTTTTAATAGCCCCGTATTCCCCAGACGAGGCGTTTGAAAAGCCATGTGCCTCTTTTTCTCGTCTTGGTACATGACAGCAAGGCCTTCTTCTCAAGACAGCACAATAAATATTTATGACAACGGCATACTGACACAAACAAGCTAATACAGCGAACTACATGACCAGGCAAGCGAACTCTCAAGTGTCTGTTTTAAACAAGCCATCTGTAAATTTAGAGATGTATGGTAAATAAATACGTTCCGAGATGAACATAATAAAATCCTACCGGACAAGCTAGTGTGCGACGGCAGCCATGAATTAACAGAGGTAGCTTAGCTAGAATCCCAGACACTCAACCCGAGCACAGGGTCACAACACGCGAGTGGGAAGAGATTGATAACTAAGCAAAACAACCGATACGGATGAACAGAAATGGCCCAAGGAGGCCAAGCCCTCCAATGCCCTCTGCGGAGGAATCCACCAGAATTCCATGTAATAATATCCTATGAAGCTTGTACTCCTTTGTATTAAATGTATATTAGGAGACCAGCGATGGAACCTGCATTATAGTATAGCTGTGCAAAGAAAGGCTTTAACTCAGATATATAACCCAGAAACTTCTAGAAGAATAAGTGCACAAAGCAAACTACTGGATTAAGCACATTTCAATCTCACTGAGTTCTCAGTATCGTTTGGAGCGAGATTATACGACAATGTGCAAACGACTGCTTCTCATTAGCGCCCTTCCGGAAGGTGACAGACTCTCCCGCTCATCTCATGCCATACGACTGTTTATAAAAGTGACCCTCGGCGCCGGCGTTGTTGCGTTTAGCGGCCCGTCTGGAGGTCATCCACGGAGGCATGAAGCCGTGGGAGGATGCCACCAGGAATTACTTTCCCTCCAACACCTGGCTAAATGAGTTTGAGAAGATGACCCTCCGAAAGGTGGATGCAGAGTCGCAATTATCGAAATGCAGAGTGTTCCCCCGGACGCCTGGGAAAAACCAAACCAGAACCCCCCCCCCCCCCAACCCCCCACACGGCAGCATCCATGTGGCAAAGGGTTTGAAAACGGAGCGACTTCACGCTGACAACAGAGGGCGGACGGGAGGGAGTCTGCCAGTGACTGACACTTTGCAGAGAACAACGTGGGCAGCGGCATGGATTGGGGGGGGTTCGTTTATGTGGGAGGCCTGTTAAAAATGGTGTCATCCTGAACGTGCTTGGCCCATGGGAAGAGTGATCCTTAAATCTCCTTTTTCACGGAGTCCCTCCTTTGGTCCTATGCAGGCGAAATGTAACGTAATCACGTTCAAGGTTTAATAAGGGAGGAACATTTCGTAACGGTAAGATAACAGTAACCCCTTAGAACTTCAGAGATCTGCCGCAAGCAATTGTCTGAGGGAACAAACTGCCCATTATGGGTGATTTTTAGGTGTGCTTACAGACAGCCAAAGTGCCTGCTCGCCACCACTGGCGTTATTGACCTGCTTCTGTCGGAGAAGCCAGTAGCCACAGGGAACCGACCCTTTTCTTATGCCATAATGCAAATGGGGGTGGGGGGGGGGGCCGGGCCAGCATCCGGCGAGAACGCCATCCGAGGTACAGACGCTGTGTTTGGCATGAGCAGGTAGGACAGTTTTCACGGTCAACTTACTGCCATGAGGAGGACCGGCCCCCACCGGCCCCCACCAGCCCCACAGACCCCAGGAGAGCACTGCTGGTATGGGGACAGCTTCTCCACTTTATGCGGCTGGTTACTCCAGCCAAGTTCTCAGCTAGACCCTGTCCTGCACTCATCTGGTCGCAAACATAACGGCCGGTAACAGGCACAGACCCAGTTCATCATTCAGACATTTATATACATCTGAGAAACGGCCTTGGTCAAGGGGCCCAGTGCTGAAGTTACTCTGCTGATGCTGGGATTTGAACCAGTGACCTTCTGATCACAGACACAGTGATAGGATTTGGTAGACACCCTTAGCCAGAGTGACTTAAGCAAGTGCTTAAAGACTCCATTCAGACAAATGTTCAGCTAAAACAATGATTGTTGGCATTTAATTAATTTATAAAACAGGAAGTGGGGGCCAGAGGAAGCCATACTGTAATTTTTACACTATTGCATCGACAAAAGAAACACAGGGATAAAAAAAAAAACAACATTCACAAAAAAAAACCCGCCCAGATACTCCTCGCCGGTCCTGAGCCGCTCTCGTTTTTAATCTTCTGGTGAGCACCGGTAATAAAGTGCGAGACCCCGTCTGTGATTCACAGCCAGGATGGAAGCAGGTGTTTGATAAGAGGGAGAAGCTCTCAGGTAGGATCCCAGGAATGCAGGTTGCTGTTATACTCTAAATACTACATCTAGTTGTTGGAATATGCGGGGGAAAAAAGCAAATCGGCTCCGTGGTTTGGGGTGAAAGTGTTTATGTAACGGCATGCAAACAGTCTTTTGTCTAAAGGGGATGTGAGGATGTCTAAAGGGGATGTGAGAACGTCTAAATGGGATGTGAGAATGCCCAAATAGTGGCTTCATCGTAGAATTTGCAGACAAGCTTTCTGAGAGATCATCAGAGCGGCACTGCATTATTTAACGCACCACGTCGCGCGGTACGATGAGCCACTGGGTCCTATCCGCCCCGCCCCCAGCTTCAGATGGATTTGCTTTGCCGCTGCTACAAAGCCAATCATTCGGGCTCTAAGCAGACAAAAGCAGGCCCTAGAAGCACATTGCGAAGGGAAACCCAGAGCACGTCTCTCGCTTTGTTTCTGTTCAGAACAGAATGTCTTACGCAGCCCAAGACGAAGTAAAAATAGCAAACAAATAGTCAGCTACATTAGAGAAAAAAGTTTTCATGAAATCCGTCACCCCTCCCTCCCGTACCCCCTTGTTCCCAACTGCTACACATTGTAATAGAATTCCTTCCAGTCAGGGTTCATTTTAGGTGGTTTTTAAGCAGGGGGTCATTAGAGAAGCCATAATTCATACAAAGGGACCAACTATATCAGCAGCCAATGATACGTTTTGAATTGGTGAGTGACAGGGGAAGAGGCACTCCAAGCACCAATCAACATTTAGCTCTGCCCATTGGCCCTGTGGCTCAGCCCTTTTGTACGCCCGTGCCTGCAATGTTGCAGTTGGCATAAAATTAATATCCAGTGGATAGACTCTGGTACCTCTAATCTCTCTCTCTCTCTCTCTCTCCCTCTCTCCCAACTTCTGCTCACATGAATCAATCTCTATTACAAAAAAAAGGGGGCAGAGATAAGAATTAATCTGACTTATAGCTGGATTTAATGGCCAGTTAAATCACGGCCCCAGAAATAGCTACAGGAAGCACCTGGCTGTATGAGCTGGTTCACTCTCACTGCCAGATGGGATGAAAAACGATTATCTCTTATGGTACTTGAAAAATCCCCCCTCACAGCTGTTAGTTACCCTGCCATAATTAATTTGGTCCTAAAAAAAAAGAGGTAAGGGTTAGACAGCAGGACAGTGTGGCAATACTTCCAAAGAGAGCATTGTTGGGGCAACGCTCCACACTGCTTAGCCATGCAGCCATACAGGGGGAGATTTTCCACTGACCAGAACTTGCTGCCAACAAGAGTTTGAGCTTCTGGCCTGTGGTTCACAGCACTTCTGAAAGCTAGATCGGCAACTCTGCTCCTTTACTGAAAGGCTGCACAACACCAGCAGACTGATGAAGCCTTTGGACACACCCAGCTGTGCTCTCAACAGCAGTTCATCTCTCACTGTGGGCTAATGGATAAACTGTTAACCTCCCAGGAGACCAGTAGGGGGTGCTCTCACAGCAGCTGACAGCCAGGAATATCTGGGCTGGCTTCAAACTCCCACGCTTCTGTGGATCGATACCAATTATGTTCTGGTTCAATTTCACAAACTCGTTTTTTTTTTTTTTTTTTTTAAGACTCTTAAGCGTGGAACGGCACAGCTAATAGATGTGAGGCGGAGGCAGGGTTATACGATTGATGCCCACTACAGGAGCCACGAGGCCGGCTTAAAATAGAGCCACATCCCAGGAGATCCATCTGCAGCCTCTGCGGACCCACCGAAGCTTAAGTTCATTAACGCCCGAGGCCCGGCCGTCTAGCGTGCTCGGGGCTGCCAGGGACCCCATTAGCCGCCGCCAAGTGCTCAGTGGTCCGCTGTGCGTGGGCCGCGCTCTCCGCTGCAACAAAATGAATGCGCCGCACAAGCACGTACCACACACTTGTATAGATGTAGACACAGCCGCACACACGCCAAGGGACGCGGAGAAAGGCATGTACATAATCACTCCAGCAGACGCATGCTGTGAGACGACATAGCAAAGAGTAGCCTGAAGGGGGTGCAGTGGTTAAAAAAATTGCATGTTAAAATGCCAGAATCTGCTGCTACAGTTTTAACAAAATATTGTTTTTATGTGTATAAAAAAATCTCATCACACTACAGGGACCATGTGCCAGACAAAATCTAACAAACAACTCCAGTGTGATGCCCGTGTACAGAGATGAATTTTGACTAATGAATTTCACGCGAGCATAGGCAAACCCACAGGTCGGTCCCTTGTTATCTGCTCACACCTGAAATGGGTACATGGTCGCTAAGGAGACACACTCCTTATATATTCTCACATCACGTTGCAGTTTCCATGGCATCCAGGCACTGCTGTTTAATTCTGTTAAGTTTTGAGGACTAGATTGGTAAAACACTGAAGATATTGTTTCATCATTTCAAAATATCACAAGAATAAATGTAGTGGGGGTGGAGGGGGACAGATACCTTTCCTGTCTTAGCTGTTGTCACATATAGGAGGATTCAGCAAACCATGTTAAGCACTAAAAAGTATGAACATATTATTTAAAACGTGGATTTAAACATTATTTCATTATTTGTTTTTTAAGGATAGACTATAGACATATAGAAAGCTAGTAATTAACTTATCATTGGAAGAGCAAAAACATGTTCAGAAATATACATGTTACACTATTAGTCCATTAAAACCCAGTATCAAGGTGCATTAATAACACAGAACAGCTTTTATTTATAATACATCAGTCAGTCTATTTATCTATTAATCTTCATATACTAATCCTGGATTGGGTTGAAGGTTATTTAAAATACATTTAAACCTAAATATTACAAAGAGATTTAGCAATTGGCTGTAACAAAGGCAAGATTCCACCAAGTTCCTCATAATTACATTATTGAAGGTTTTTTTTTTTTTTTTTTTTAATAAAGCCAGAAAATCAATGACGCTGTACTTTGGCACATTGACGATAAACTTCACTTAGGCAGGAGAGTTTGGAATTCATTATACAACCTTAATATGGACAACAGGAATGAAAGTACCTCATTAGCATAGCGGTTTTGCTTGGTACATATTACAAGAATCTTTTAGTTGAGTACTGTTCATAAATCATATACCGTTTGGCAGCCCAAAAATCACATTCCTGCTTTGGGTGTTCAGTACGTGTGAGGTGACCACTGAGTAAGGAGGGTTTTTATCCACACCACAGAGGAGAACAGCCTGGTTTGAGCATCCTATCGATACCCACTGCTGTGTCCAACCAGCATTCAAAAGGGGGAAAGTCGAAATTTGTTCATCAGTGTGCTAAAACAGCTTCTTCACGCTCCAGAGTAATGCTTTATGATAAAATATTAACACAGAAAGTGTGGCTCTGTGCAGTGAAAACGGAAGGGAACAGAAATCACTTAACACACGGACACAGACATCCTTCCTGGCTCAGCTACCTGAGCTGCACAGCTCAGTCACAGCAATGTGGCGGGAGAGACCTCTCTTGACAAGCTGTGGCTTGGAACATGCCGTGGAGAACACCGCCTGCCGTGTTACATTCCAGCTGCTGTGAAAATGCGCTTTCGCTGTGAAGACTTTGCTTCAGTGTGTTCAGGTCTTTCACTAGCCGCTCCACAGAGATGCATTTTATATTTACATTTCACAACCTAATACTGCTAATATTCTTTCCAGAAGACGAGAAATAAACTCAAGACTTCCCTAATGTCTTGTTCTCCTTTCCCGAGCCTGAGTGACTGACACCGTTGGCTGTTTGTTATTGACTGACAGGATCTGGTCGATTCGTCCCCACCCCCCTCCCTCCCCGACCTCCAACCCTCCGGCTATCCAGAGGAAGTTACCAAGCTGAAATGCTGCCAGCTTGACCGAGCAGGATCGACATGATGGCACCGACAGGGAGGCTTGGGCGCTTTGATCAGCACTCAAGTCAGACACACATGTGCTCTCCGTTCCATCAATCCCGGGAGGTAACCACAGCACGACCACAGGCTTGTGATGGAGAGTTTGAAGTTACAGTGAGAGGAAGACGGCAGCTTCATCCAGCCTTCCATCCCTCAGTTGTAGCACGTCGTCCTGGCCCAGGCTCCTAGTATTAAATCTGCCAGGTTCTGTCCAGTTCAAAGGTGCTATCGCAGGATATTAGACCTGAATCTCACTCTTTTTCTGGCAGCTTAAACATTAAGTAAACAAACCGTCGCCTTGGGTAAGGGGGCGGAATTAGATCTGGGGTTCCTCGCCAAGATGACGCGTGTCTACGGAACCGAACCAAACCGTAGGAGAGGTGGTGCGGAGCCACTCTGCCCTTAAACAGCATCATCAGCTTTAACTAGGAGCTAAAATATAATAACATGAAAGCAGAAACAGAAATATTGACTGAAGCTTTTTGCTAAACTGCCAGCAAATTCCACTGTGCTATAGCTGCGATTTAGCTAAATTCATGCAAATAGTCATTTATTTTTCCGAGGTTGACCCGCGTAGAGCGATTCTGGTGAATCCCTGCGGTGTGTTAGAAATTGTTTCGGAAGCATGAGTGGGAGCAGAACTCACATCCTTTCCTGAACCACAACTGGAGAATCTACTTGCTAATTAGCTCTCTATATTATTAAGGCATAAAAGGAGCTTTAGGGTATGCTTCCCTTTTCATTTCGGGCACAGCAGCTCATTTTATTCCAAAAGGAGGCCGCAGGCAGCCCTGAAATGGCCGTATTTTTGTATCATACCCACACTGTGGTGAAAGAGCCCAGCTCGGCACACCAGCATGGGACAGGCTGCACTTCCTGGAAATGCTGCCTAAACATGCTGGCAAGCATTTACCCAGCAACCCTTGCAGCTACAGATCCTGAAGACATTTATGCCAGTCACCCCCGCCCCACCCCAAGTCAAACGTCAGCAGAAAGTAACCTCACGCTCTAGGCAGGGCGGCGGGTGATGCCTGCGTCGGGCCCTGTCGTCCGCATAAATGGGTCTCTCAGCCTGATTACAGGTCACGTCCCTCCAGGCATGGGGGGGGCAGACTGATTACCGCCAATTAGTGTCCACGCCTGGTGCAGTCCCTTTATTAACTCCTCTGCCCTCACTGTTGCTTCTCTGTGAGCTGAGTGTTATATACCGTTCCTGTTCCTCCCCGCCTCACCTGCTCCAGCCTCTCCTTGCTCCTGAACCCTTCTGTCCTCCCTCTCCCTTGTCCTTCGTGCCCCCGTGGGACTGATCCCCCTGGCTTCTGACCCTTTCGGACCCGTGACCGTCACTATGAACTTTGCCTATCGATTCAAGTACCGTGCGCCTGACCCGGAAAATGAAACCTCTGAGCTCCACATTTCCCCATGGGCCCGCGAGTTCCTGTCCTGGTCGGCTCTGACACCAAATACATTTATGGGTCAAAGATATAAATTTCTTAATGTCACTTTAAGATTACGATTGACTTTATTGATCCCAGGAGGAGATGCTGGTGCATACAGCAGCAGGAACATGGTGCACAGCCGGACGTACAGACACAGTAGTGACAGACAGGCAAAATGCAAAGGCATCATGCAGATTGCAGACGACGTGGTTCAAACAGATCAAAAAGGTACACAGTACACAGATAAAATATCCTGAAAAAACAGAATGTTGAGATTCTTTAGCAACAAATATGCATCCAAAGATAAATTACCACTTTGAATGAATGGCATCGCCTAAGCGACAGAACACGCAGGGGCTACATCACACTTCACCCTCACCGTGAGCGTGCAACATCTGCCGCTGGCCCGCAATCTTAACACCGGTGCAGGAGTCTCTCTGGCAGACCATATCGGCATTCCCATCCCGGTCACATGCCCAATCTCGTCCGAGGCTCTCGGGCACGTGGTCTGGCGGGCACTGCACAGACGGTTTAATCAGGGGGGCATTTTAATATTCAGACTAAATCTGGAACAACACAAAATACCAGACGGATACGGATACGGACCTTGTGCGTACAGAGAAAAACTTTTTCCTCGCCACGTAGCACATTGTGTGTCTTTGGGGGACGTCTTGCTTGTTTATTGAAAGGAGAAGAAACACCTGCCAGACTCCCTGAACATTGTAATTCATCTCCCAGAGCTGCCCGAATCTCCGTGAACAGTGGGGCAACCCGTCACATGGTGTTCGATAATAACGGACGCGGACCAATCACGCTCCAGAGTGACAGGGAGCGGCGACCCTCCAATCAGAGGTCTGCTGAGAATTCCCACTGGGCCACCGCATGATTCCGGCACGTGGGAACCGGCCCAGAGTTTGGGTCCTGGCTGAGGATGACATGCCGCCTTGTCCTTCAGAACATCATTTATCTGACAGCCTTGCTGGATAGAGACAGGCAGACAGGCGGACAGCCAGACGATCCTAAAAATGAATGAATCTATAAACAAACAAATAAACGAGCGTCCCCGTGGTGAGGAAAAAGACGCGGCAATCGGAGGCCGCAGCAGGATGTGTCGGTGATTAACACTTTTTTGGAGGCGTATATAAATGTATAATTAGAACATAAAAAGCTCTGAAGGCTCTACTGCATTGCCATGTTTCCAATTAATTCTAATTCATTTATATGGGCATTTCATTCCACTCGCCTCTCATTACGCTGGCTCGGCACCGCCAAAAATAAAACCCTTATTTCTTCAGGAAACAACACAAGCCCACTTCCCCGGCTTGGGTGGGCTACATGCAGCATGTGACTGCCCACCTCCCTTACACCCCGCATCAGCGTAGCAGCAAAGGCAGGGGTTTCATTTTTAACCCTGGGGAGCCCACAGGGTCATATTTGACCTTGTATTTCTGCCTGACACTCAACCCACTCATCAAAGTTAAGTAAAATATATATATATATATATATATATATATATATGTCACGATCAGCCCCGCCCTGCATATCTATTTCCCAGTGTTTCCCTCAGGCGGGGCTTAACCAGCCTCACCTGTTCCTCATTGTATTTGCCTAATGTGACAATCCCCTCGTTAACCCATGCACACCTGCCTCGTGTTTCCTCCTTAATGTCTTGCTCTATTTTAGTCAGTCTGCGTCTTGTTCCCTTTGTCAGTTATTGTGTTGAATGTCACACGTTTTGTCCGGCTTTTGTGATTCCCCGATTCCCCACAATAAACGCCCACTAAAGGGTTATCACCGCAGCCTGCATGATGGGTCGTTCCTCCCACCGACGCCGTGACAATATATATATATATATATATATATATATATATTTATTTATTTATTTATTTATTTATTTTTTTCGTTACGTATATTTTTTCGTACCATATACGACCGAAAAACAAAAGTAAAATCTTTGATGAGTGGGTTGAATAGAAGGCAGAAATAATAGGTGGGGTCATATATGACCCCGTGGGTTCCCCAAGGTTAAAATAAGACAAGTCACAGAAGTGGCGGTGAAGTAGTGGTGCTGGCCCGACACGGTGGCGGCGTTCAATGGAGGCTGCAGTGCTGAGTGCACCCGCAGGAGTCAGGGCGAGGCGGTCGAAGAGCACAGCGCCCCTAGCTGTGTTACTGTTACATCACAGGCAGTTTGGGGAGCTGGGAAAGAGTGCAACTTTTCGCGTTACACACAAATAGTGGGGGGAAGGTTATGCTATTCTGGTCCCTTTTCATTAAGCGGAATCACGACTCACATCTATTACATAAAGGTTTAATAACCGCTGCGCATGTGTGCATCCTTAAAGCGGCAGAGATAACGGTGAGGACAGACTTATGAAACACGCCATTTCCATCGTAGTTCACACAACACAATGTGTCTTTTATTTAGTAGAAAGGCCAATGCAGATGGAAATTGAAATAACATAAGCATCTGACTCACTTTAAACTCACTAACTTTTCTGCAGAACAATATGCATGACTGGACCCCCCTGGACAGGATGTGCGGACCTGCTCCTGGCTGATGGAAATCAAACATGGCACCTACAGGAAGCACAGACTGACACTCCAACGTCCAGGTCCAGAAGCTCCCTCTTAAAATTTGCATTGGGCCATTTGGGTCCTATTACATTATATAAAACAGACAAGGGTGCCCTTTAGGGGTCAAAACACTGTGTTCCTGCCCATAAATCTGCCTCTGTGCCCACGATGGCCAATATCAGGAAGGGAAACCGCACAAAACTGGAGGAAAAAGCCACAGGTGCGAGATTTACAAAACAAGCCGAAAATCAAGAAGGTCAGAGATGTCAGTAGCTGCAAGCTCTTAGAAGAGTTTCTAAGCTAATTAGAAAGATGGTGACCCACAGGGACAGAGCAGGGGCACACAGGCAGACTGCAAGTCACCATAAGATTTTGTAAGCTGGGTACAGGTATAATCCTCCACAGTCCCAGCCTCACCACGGTGCCCTGAGAGAGATACGTCTCGGAAAGGTCGGGGTTCCCACGGTGCGTGTTTAATGAGACGCACGGGTGCCGGTGGGCAGCAGCGGAGGTCAGCTGAACACTGTGCCGGCTAAAGGGACATATTTTCCCAGAATGCACAGCACCCCAATTAGTAACAGCTTGTTTCTGTGTCGAGCCTACGCCATGACCCACACCGTCGTGAGCATTTATACTTGCGTGCTGGTGTCTGTGTGGCTCAGCTGAAACGCTCGGCGATGCATCATTTTGGACGTTACGTTTACTGTCACCCCACCCTGCGATGTATTCAATTGTTGAAATAGCACAAAAACAATCATTTATCAAAAGTATCCATTTATCGAGTCCTGGTTATAGCTGTGCTGCTCTGTCCTTCCCACAGGCAAATTTGGTCAAGTTGCTACAAAGTAACTTTTAAAGCCTTTTCCCTTCTAAACTCAGTGTCTACACTGCTTTTTACTTTTTAAAAGTCTTGTAAAGTATGAATAAAAGTAATGGAAATATGTGAAATTGGTGCCGTCATCCTGAGTGCAGTGGAGGGTTCTTTAATGCTGGATATAAATAGCGCCTCAGGTCCAGTGATATAAGAATACCTTTCTTTGCTTCCATTAAAAAATTTTTTAAAAAGCTACCAAGTGGACCAATCACAGTTCTTGCAGTCTGCATTGCCGCGATGTGCAGTTACATTTCTGGGGAGGTACATGTCAGGCTATGGCGTAGAGCCCACGGCTGTGCCATACTTATGGCATCGATATTGACGCAGAAGTGTAAAATCAGCCTTAAGACATGGATCTTCTTAAAGAAGAAAACGAACTTCGGTTACTGAAAGGCAGATAAAGGCAGGGTTTAAACAACAACAACAACATTATTCACAGGCTAACCCAAAATGGTATTTTTGTCCTAGTTGGTCAATATGACCAGGGAAAATGGTTGTCAACTGTTAGATCAGTACAGGCAAATCATAATGGAATTTCTACCAGCCGCGCTTCCCTAAGTAAACTACTGCAGTCACATTAATGGGCATTTATCCTTGAGAAACCCAAACGCTGTAATTACTGTGTGTGACACTCATCTCCCCCTAGAGGGCGATATGGTTAACGAGGTCAGCATCGGCTAGTAATTCAGTTAGCATGTGGAATATTTCTGTCTGACATAATTACCCCAGAGAAAGCACTACAGGAAAAGTGCTTCCTATTCATATGACTATACTCAGAAGCACTGTGGCGAGTAATAGTTGGATGGGTAAGGTACGACACAGAGGGGTAAATTTCTGTGAGTAATGCCACAGTCTACATGCACAGGTAAAAACCGAAGGAAACGCTAAATGGGCCCAGACAGAGCAGAAACCCATTAAATAAAATGGTCAGCCATATCCAACCTCAGCCCCCCCACCCCCATTCCCCAATTTTCCGGTGGGAGAACCTTCATTGCGGTCCAGTTAATGAATAATAAATTTTAATACATTCATATGTATTAAGCAGTTAGTCTGAAGCATGTCAAAGGAGATTTTCAGTCAATGGCAACTTTTATAACTATTCTTATAATCAGCACATTCCCAAAGAACAGCTAACTGCTGATTACCACAACTGCACAGCTCAGAGCCCCAGCTGTGCAGGAGACGTTCCAGCTCAAAGCCCACCAGCAGGACACAAAAGCGTTCGAATTAATCGAGGTGTAAGGTTTGGTTTTGAATCTGCAGGATAATCACCTACCCCCCACCCCTCTCTAGAATGGCCTGGCCTGCCGTTTTACCCCCCGACCCCCTACACTTTGCTCCGTTCCGGCGATTTCCCCGACTGTACCGCCATGATGAAAGGCTGCAGTAAAGCCTCAAGTAAGCCATTAGGTCCTGAAGGCCGGGAGGTGATGTCCTTGGACCGGCGGGCTGATTAATGGGTTTGTTCCGAGGTCACGTGGAGAGGACGCGATGAAGTGCGGAGGTGGGACCGCGTTCCGGGGAAGGCATGGGGACGACCCCATGGTGGCAAGCAGGACGGGGGTAGGAGGCCATACAAGCACGTGCAGGCTCAGGAGGGCCATGATGCAACAGACAAAGAAGGACTGCACTGATCCTGGAAATAGACGATACCAGGATTCCAGGACAACATCTCGACCGACACACAGAAAATGCACGTGCGTCCTGGCGTTCTGCTAAAGGCCCACGACCCAGAAGAAAAAATAAATGACCTGCTTCGTTTTAGGCTGCCAGGAGGAAGCTCTGGAGTCCCAGTCTACTGAAGCAGCCAACACCATCACTGAGGATCTACATATACAGTAGGTGTCTGGCTGTCACTTGTACTGAATAGTACTCACAAAATGTAGCCATTAATATGGCCCATATACCTTAGTGGAGTAATTACAGCTAGGCATTTGGGCTACAGCAGAATACCTTGGGGATTTCAAACTAGCTGTCACTACCCACACTGAGGGGGCAGAGACAGTACAGCACTGGGGGGGGGGGGACAAAAAGAAGCCAAGCTGGATCCAAGACATCCTCTGCTGCATGACATTAAACAGGGACTTACTGCCATTTACACCACAGGGGGTCTGAACTTCAACACGAAGGTCTATTCAAAAGTGACTAAAAACCCCCCCCTGACAAGGAGATGCATATTAATAGGTTTTAGATAAAGCTACTCTTGATGGGACGTGTATCTTCCAAGACGTTTATCCTTGTTAGGCTCGCTGGGGGTCCTGGAGAGGCTGTGGTACACCCTGGATGTGATGCTAGTCCATCACGGGGACACATGCACTAATAATTATACAGTCTGGGCAAGTTATAGACACCAGTTAGCCCGCCTGCATGTCGTTGAACTTTGGGGGGGAATCAGAGTCCCGAGCAGGGCTGCCTATAAGGGGCGAGAAAGAGGAAGACTCAAGGGTCCGGGCATTAGGGGGAGCCCATAGGCATGTGAGCACCGGGAATGATGCCACCCCGATAGGACGGAATAATATGCATCTCTCTGAAAGGAGACTGGGCAAATATTACCCAAGACCAAAATGATGTCAATGGCATTGCTACCAAGCTTGTAAAATGTAATTTGAACATGCATTGTATATCAGAAATTCCCAGAGGTAGAAAGCAGGAAATGACAAGTTATCCGTTTAAATAACATTTAACCAATGCCAAATATGGAATGAGGTGAATTCAGTTCACAGGGTATTCTATAAAGAGGCTTGTGCAGGTACCTGGTTATTATTAAGCCAGATTTACCACATATCAAATCATGCCTTGGTTAATCCCTCGAAACAAACATTTACGGGTGAATGGAACTGCAGGATTATGCAGGATAAATTAAACCAGTAAGAGGTCCAAGGCCTTTTTATGCTGCCCTCAATTCCCATGCAGCGAAAGGATTGATGATCATTAACCTCCAGTTTTATGCCAGGTGAAAACGGGAAAACAGGCGAGAGCTGTAGGGGGCAGTATAAAGGTAGGCTGCCACTTCATTAGCAACAAGTCATTATTGGCCGTTGGCAAGGGAACATATGTAAATACACGGTGCATCTGATTGGTTGGCGTAACTAGGACACGACCCATCGACCAATCACGTTCCGATCCAGCTTCCCTCACAGCGCTGCCCTGCTGTCCCCACATGCATAGCATTAGCCGAAAAGCGCTATCGGTGCGCGGTGTTTAATGAAGCCGCGGAATGGGGAAGGCGGAAGGAAAGGGTGCAGCCTTGCGAGCAGGCCCCTCGCTCTGCAGGGAGGCGATTCAGGCCAGCGACTTGGCGAGTAATGGCACACATGGGAGTGCCCCCCACGAACACTCTTTGGGCTGAAGGTAAACAGCAGCTTATCTGTAGCTGAACAGCAAGCGGCAGCTGGAAGGCAGCCAGAGGGCCTATGGTGAGCCTGGGATCAGTGATGGGCAGCTAGCCAGGAGAGAATTCCTCCTGCTAGCTATTTAGGCCAGCAGAGGGCACTGGGCAGGGGTACGCCCCAGATGGGGTGCCAGTCAACTGCAGGGAACAAACACACTGGTGCACTATGGGCTGTTTAGAAAGGCTAAATAACCTGGAAACTGGAGTACACAAGGAGCACAGCCAAGCAGCAGACACAGTCAGAGCAGATGCTGGATTCAAACCCCTAACCCGAAGGTGTGAGGGGACAGTGCCACCGACTGAGCCACCATTCCAGCCCTAAGTCGCCACCATCACTGCGGAGAGTAAATCCACTTTACATTTTTGTTGGGAGGCTGAGAAGTGAAAATTCCTCTCATCATCACCTAGAGATCTTGATGTTTCTCCACCCCAGAAGTTATCAGCCTAGGAGCGCCATGCTTCCCTGGGTGAGGGGACTAATCAGTCCCTCCTCCCCCACAGCCAGTGATATCTCTGACCACACAGTCTCAGCCCCCACTGGTAATTCCCATAAGCTGCACTGAGAGGTTAATTAATCATTCAGGCCCCCTGCAGACCTACTCTTGATTGACAGTAGTATTGATGATTACTTCTGCTGTCGGTGGTGGGAGTGGGCGTCCAATTGGCCATGGGCCTGCCCACCCCCATCAGAACCAGTGTCTTAATCATCGATTCCTGCCCCCATCTAATTTAGGTCAAGTAAAATATGCTCATACCCTCCATTTTCTGGCTAAGGGCACGTTCCCGAGTCACACGGGGTAACCTGCTCGATACGGCCACCGCTTGTTCAATTTTGGAGGTTACAGTTGGAAGGAGAGGGAATTTGGGCTGGGGGGGGTGGATGCTGAGTGACTAAGGCCCCCCCATCTCCAGGAGGGCCGAAGGAGACCTCACAGGACCACGCGTAAGTCTGCGTTATTTATTGAGCGACTCGGCCCGCGATGCAGAGAGCAAGGAGGGCGTCCGCTCCGCCCACCGGAACGCGCTCCCTGGCTTCCTGACAGCTGTTGGGATTCAGCATGCCGTGGGCGTCGGCACACTGCATCCAAAGGTCCCGCATCGCAAGACTGACATTTACAATGCCAGTGTCACCTCCTAAATATCTATCCATCATCTAATTGCTTATCCAGGTCAAGGTTGTGGGGTAAATTTTAAAATATGTTTAACGCAATTATAAACAAAATGGCAGTAAAATTAAAAATCCTGACCCTCTTGTGAATCAGGCTGACTACTCTGCTCCAGACACAGGAATTGTCAGAATATCTGTGTGCAGACAGCATCCCACTCAGAAAACACGTTCAGAGTCCAAAGAGAGAACCGCGATGCGAGGTGTCGAAAAGCATTCGGCAGAATCGGGAGGAAAATTAACTCCTTTTCCCTTACAAATAAAGTAAGAACCTCAGGCCCTCGAGTCAAACATGTCTCCGCCCATGTCACCGTGGCAACACCCCCAACCCACAGCATGGCGACGCAATGTGTCGGAACACAGTGATCACAAGGATTCTTCCAAGGCCTGGGAGGAGGGGAAGGGTTGCAATGCCTACGCAGAACGAGAATGTTCAATACATCACAGAGAAACTACACCTGTCGCAACACCCCCAGGTAAGTAGCGTTCATATCACCATGGAGACCAGGAGTCAAAGCTTGCATGGAACTCCAGCCAAACGAGGCCCACTGCCCCTACGCCATGCAGGGCAGCTCGCAGCAAACAGACAGGAGCGCGTTCAGGACGTGAATAAGTAATGGACACACAAAGACCATCACATGCCGTTCTTCAGCGAGCAACACCCCAGAAACCTGAAATGCATGAGCCAGAGCTTTATGGAGAGAAGCTGAGCCTGCAGGAGGTTGTGTTCCATATATATTATTTATGGGTGGGGGGTGGGGGGGGGAGGCAGGCAACCCAAATTATTAAAGGGGACTTTAACTGCGGGTCAGTGGGGGGGGGGGGGGCTTCAGGTCATCATAATACCTGAGACCATTCAACCATTCCACCGGTGCTCTAGAGTGTGACTGGAGACATATAAGTGGTGAAGCCAGCGCCACACTGGAGGTCAGTGCATTCCTGGCTTCACACACACACACACAATAAGGACATCCATCTGAAGCACGGCCCCTGGAAGCCACAGGACCATGGAGAGAACTTTCCCACTGAAACAATATATGCTCAGACAGCGGTGGAGCTATATAACGAGCCCCGAGCCTACGCACTTCTAAAGGGAAATGTATATACCTGTCAGCTTCTGTAGCTGGGTGAGGAGTCTTTCTGTCACGTTAGACTGTCCCTACTGTCACCCTTTAGCCAAACCACAGCTTACAGAATGTTCTGACATTCCAGATTCCGCTCTGGAGGGGCGATGGCTGTCAGCATCAGGCTGGTAACAAGGGGCTGCCGTGATGCCACTTCCAGAAGTGGGGGTGGGGGGGTGCTACCTGGTGTCCCGCAGAAACTTACCCAGGTGGCATCAGTGAACGCACTTCCGATCCAGCAAGTGCAAAAACACATCAAAATAAACAAGCTTTGCCAGTCATTCAGATCCAGCTGCCTATCTGTCAGCTCTGCATGGCTCACTGGAAAGACCAACAACGACTTATAAAATACTACGGGTCCGTTTTTTTGTTTTTTTTCAGCAGCATTTTGTCACATATTTAATGCTCAACTGCCAGATCCTAAGAGAAATACAATGACAAAAGCTTGAGGCTGCTAAAGCTGTAATTTATACTGTGGAAGAAGCCTTTAACCTGGGCCATACCAAAGAGGTCTCTACCGGGGAGGGGGGGGGGGGGGCTTGTGGAACATGTGTAATGCACACTCACTAGGTTCCTCTATGATGGAGACTGTCGCATTAATGCCCCTGAGTTTATAGTAAAAATGGGGTGGGGACTGAAAACCCAACAACAAACCACAGCCAGTGAAGGAGAAGCAAAAACATCTCATAGCCTGGAGGAGTGGTGTGAAACTTCAGTAAGATGACGCCACTGTAGGACAAGGGAAGGGCTCCTCTCATCTGGAGCTTTCCATCCATTTACATAAACGACGGCACGCCTCTTAATTCAGTGTGGAATCAAACACGCCGTGCTGATCCGGCGAGGCTCGCTGGAGAACCCTTACGAAATAAAAATGATGCCGTTTTGCCACTTTCTGGGCATCCGTGCATTTAACCCGATTACGCCGAATTCCCCAGGAAACTGGGGCAACGCGCTCATTTCGGCACGGAAAGCAAAGGGTGGGGACCCCCCCCAGGAAGACGGCTCGCCATTTCCCCAGAGGAGTCCACGCGCCTGAGAAAGGCCACTTTCACGCCCGCGGCGGCGGCGGCTGGCGCCCCCGCATTCACAGTCTGTCATCACCCTCTCCCGGGGGAAGCCACCTGGCAGCAGAGCGAGGGGGTGTCAGCCGGTCCGCAGTGGAGCCACATGCACCCCCCCCCCCCCACAAGGACCCGGCCAGCTAATAAACGAAAACAGACTGTTTCCACCTGAGGCCTTGTCAACTCGAGCAAGTAATATCAAATTCAATTTGAGTTCCAGTGTTTCTGTGTGGGGGGGGGGGGGGGGGTGCAGAGACATGGAGCAATTCCATCCATCTTCCAACCGCTTATCCCAAGCAGGGTCGCGGTCGGGGCCTGGAGGCCTGAGCGTACATGGAGCCCAGGGCACAGACAGAGATGAAGTGGTGCATCCTGGATGCAATGCTGGTCCATCACATACACATACAAATCAGACTCCATTTAGAGATAAAAATCAACCAAACTGCACGTTTGGACTCCGGGGGGAAATCCATGCGGAGGGTGGGGCATACAACCTCAGAGGTGAGATCTGAGTCCTCACTGCACCTTTGGATAGCTGAGAAAGGTCCTGGAAGGTTGACACCCACGGCGAGTTTCGCTTAACCCTTTTCCCGTGATAATTTCCCCATGTGAAATTTGCCTACCGTTTAATGATGCTCTGGGGTCAGAATGACCCCAAACACGGGATAGAGGTTAAAGCAGTGCAGGCTACCTGCCCATCAGCATTTCAGGACCTCTTCTATAGAGCACTCACAGGCCAGGCCTGAGAATTTCATTCTGGCATTGTGTGGTGCTGGGCGAGAGGCCGTCACGCTGTGGGCAGGCTCAGATGTCAGATCAGTGCCCCAATGCAGCCAGATCCCTAATCATCCAGGTTGTATGTTCATAATATAAGCTCTGTTCAGTCTCACACAACAGGAATATTCCATAGTGATTATAAGGGATGAGTCACAAAAAGGAGAAGGGTGACAGTAGTATATGTTAAGGGGGGACCACTGTACAACTTCACCCCCCACTCCTTACTAGAAATATACAATCATAAAGATGAAAGGTTTTGCAATTCACCCATTTCAGTTTTCACAACAAAGAGCCTAGAGAATGAGTCACATTCCTTATGATCTCCGCAGGATAATGATCACTGAGAAGCAGCAGAGGCAATAAAAGCAATGAGAGTCCTGAAGCGAAAAACCCAACAACATGTTGGTGTTTTAGAACCGGTTTCCTTTTCTTAGGTAGGATAATAATCACGCTGAAGTTTCTCTGAAGATCAAAACACAGAACGTTTGTGATCTGCTGCAGAACAGACAGCATAACATTCACTGATCTCATCCAACACCTGTAACAGAGTAGACCTGTTGATGCATTTCCCTTGGGGAAAAAGGGGGAAATACAAAAAATCTGTCAAATCACAGACACACACACACACACACACACACACACACACACACACAGAGACTCGCGTACCCATCTAAATGGGGACCTACCATTCATTTCTTTGGGAAAAACCCTAATCCCAATCAGGACACCCTTAACCCCAACCCAGCCCTAACCTTAACCATAAGTAACCAACCCAAATACAAGACTTTTTTGACGTTTTTTGTTTTTTGATTGCATTAGCATGTTATTATAAAATTGAGGTTATGCAAATGGGGACCTGAAAAGATGTCCCCAAAAGTAGGGAGGTTTCAGGTTTTACCACACTTTGAGGATCCTCGAATATGATCTATGCAAACACACACACGCACACACATCTTACCCTGCAGACACCCCCACCTGGTTAGATTGCGCGTCTCTAATCCCGTTTATTACTGCTGAGGCGAGGAACGCGTGAGAACTAGGTGTCAGCGTATTTTGAAAGTGCTGTTTGCTCTGAGCGACATCGCTCCTTTTTATGTTTGATGGATTTCAGTTCAACGTGTTACTTCGTTAATTGAGTTCGCTTGTAATTAGTTGGCAAGTGGGTCAAATTTAAGACGACACAACGGTATGATTATATAATATATATTTCGTTTGTTTAAATTTTTTTCTTAAATGTAGTTTAAGAAATAATATTGTTGTCCTTCTCTGTCGATGATGCAGTACTGAACACTACAGGTTTTAACCCATAACCCAGTAACCCGTTTTAAGGCCAAATTATTAGCGCGGACAATGCCCAGTGCATGACTCACGGCGTAAGAGTAAAGGACATGAACGTCGAAGGCAAAAGTAAGTATTTGCGTCTTATGACCTCAGGCAATTTTATAATATTTTCATTAAAACATTGTAATCTAAGTCCTACTTAATCATTTAAAAATAGCTCAAGTAAGCAAAAAATGTTTGGTTAAACGTTTGCTTTAAGCATAAAACAGTTAAATATAATAATTTAGTTTATTATTTTATTATTATTAGCCAGGTTTAACCAATAGGCTTGGTATAACATATACTCTTGCTCATAGACTGGGTAAATATTTATAGTTGTGTCCCAGGTTCACTGCACATCCACAGTTTAAATTTAGGTGTTTCCAGAATATCTACATTGCAGCAAAAGGCAGGTGCCAAAATTTATCCAAGGACCAAGATTCCGCAGTACTTCTAGGTATAGATATTACAATATAAAACAAGTGCAAAGTGTTGGGTCTTTGGAGGCTGTTTGAGCCCACAGGTCCTAACTAATCAGTCTCACTATCTCCTAGCCTGGTCTTCTTAACCAAAGAAGTAGGTCACATCTGTCCGCCACAATATGACGCTGTTTCCCTGCCTCCTTGTACTGAACTTTATAATTATTTCACCTTTTTGTCATTCACTAAACAAAAAAAAAATTTTACTTTTGCTGTTGTCTTGGCCAGGAACGTCTGCACCATTTCCACTGTTAATGTGCTATATATTGCTTAAAATAGACGATAATCTAAGACAAATCTATACAGTGTATTTGGATTTTTTGGATAAATAAGATAAATTATGCACGATGTTATAGTAGATAAATGGTTGGAAGATGGAAGGATAAGAGATTCTGGTTATAGTGTGTAAATAATATTGATTCATGTGTTATGGTGTGCTACAAGCAGGATAGGTCACATTTGATATTATCAATACAACTGTAAACATAAGGTGTACTTTTTCCAATGGCCATCTACAGCTATAGCTCATGTTACATGTGTATACCATATCCATACTAGCCACCACACGGTGTGAATTCATGTGTAGCAGTGTAAATGATGGGTTCATAAGTTCAAATGATGGGGTCATAAGTGAATTAGATAAAGCTGTGAACACAGGAACACAGTGCGACGCCCAGGTAACATTTTCAGGACGCGTCCTTTAGGACGTGAGTTGGGGTTGGGGAGCTCAGCCGACAGCGGATCTGTTTAGCATTTACAAAGAGCGGTGCTCTCTGTGTGGCCCAGCGAGCGGCGTCGAGCCCGGAGGGGCTCCCTGGCAGACGGCCATCGAGATGAACGGTGGCATTACCCGGTCAGACACCCTCAACTCCGCCAGCTCCACCTCCACCCAACGCAAGAAGCGGGAGCATGCCAAGAAGCCGGTGCAGTGCACCACCACGGTGATCAGGGCCCCGCGGGTGCTGTTCTGCCTGCGGCTCGGGAACCCTATCCGCATGGCGGCCATCACCATCGTGGAGTGGAAGTATCCCACCACCCCCCTTCCCCCACAGACTCGCATTAGGGCTTCCTCTGGTGTTCCTGCGTTTCAGATTAGTGTTGCCTTCTTCAGCATTGAGTTGGCCCAGCCATCTTAATTAGCTTGAGCAGTGTCATAATGGATAATATAAGATATGTGGGAATCTCACTGTGGTTCAAACCTAACTAATGTGGGTTCAGTGGGTTCTTCAGCATTATTAATATCCCTTATCCCTCATCCCTTAAAGGGGCATTCCAGCCAAAAGTGTTAATAGGTTCATTCGATATAGGACCAACTTCCATTTCAAATTAATTGGAAGATGTAATCCAGATGTAGCTGTTACACACTGCCCCGCAAGGGTATTTTCGCGTCTGCGTGGAATGTTCCGGGCCTTAACTCCATCTCCTCAGACCATTCGACATATTCATTCTGCTGGCCATCTTCGCCAACTGTGTGGCTCTTGGTGTCGCCAAACCTTTCCCTGAAGACGACTCCAATCCCTCAAACCACGCCCTGGTAAGTGACACACAGGGTGCCGAATCTGAAGTGCTGAAGTGGCCAATCAGGTGATACGAGGGTCACATGACTCCTACAGATTCCGATCCTAGCCATTGGGGCGCCCTGAGCTAGCATCACCATTGACGCGCCCATCCAAGGCAAAGTGAAACTGGTTGGCAAGTCAGCACCCCTAAGAAGCTGGTGCCCTAGGCAACCGCCTATGTCGCCTATAGGATTGACTGGCCTTGCTCCCACAGCAGCTATCAGTGTCATATGCAGGACAAACTGATTTCATGGCCTGAAGATATGAAGATAGATGCCTATCACTTATTGTTGTTAAAATGGACGAATTAGCATTATATTATTAGTTGAAATAGGGGTAATTTGTAATATTAATGCAGTAGCTTTTGATATTTTTTTAGTCCTATATTTAGGTAATTGTAAACAAATATATAAAGTCAGTAGTAATGATAATAACTGTAAAATGTGACAAAGATGTCATATAGGTTTTGCCTTGGGATTTTATTTTATTCCAAACGTATGTGCTCTTGTATGGACCCTTCTACTGCTAGTGAGTGGTCTGTAAAAGCCCTTTATTGGATTGTAAGGTAGTGAAATGTGGTGTCAGGGTTAAGGACTGTAAGTAGCAAATGGCCCCTGGGAGGATTATTGTGTCAGATTTACAGGTTGTAGGATGCTGGGTTTCCAGTGACCACAGAAACCAAAGTTTAATCTGTCTTACTGCTAAGATTGGTCTTTAATTCTGCAGGGAGCGTTTTTTTGAACATAAACTTCGAGTAGGGACCTTATTTCAATGTTCAATCACTGCAATAAACGTCCAGGAACTGGAATGTGTTCCAGCTTTGAGCACATTTTAAAATGCTGTTTCTGCCTTGTCTGATATGGACACCACTTTTGATAACAGGGTGCTTTAATTGCACAACGAAGTGTACCCTAATTTCGACTGGAAGTGAAGGACAGGTCTTATGCAGACATCGGTCTTGTGGACGTCATCTTCTTAGCATAGTGCTACTCTTACCCCAGGGTAAAAGCTGTCAATATAGCATTAGCAGGTTACAGTGAATGGGGTCAAAGGTCAGTTTGTTCAGTCTGTCTAGAACCAATGTCTTACCTTCTTCGTGCCCTTTGCTTATTAGGATAAGCTGCAGGTTCATTGTGAGTCAGTACTGGATGGTTATATGGTAAATCCTTTATTTAAGTGCTTATGGATGGATGGATGGATGGAAGGATGGTGTCAGCTATGCAGTCATCATGTCCGATTTTGTTTCGGTAGGAGCGAGTGGAGTATGTGTTCATGGTTATCTTCACCATTGAGACCTTCATGAAAATCCTGGCCTATGGCTTGATCATGCACCCCAGTGCCTACATTCGCAGCGGCTGGAACTTGCTGGACTTCATCATTGTCATTGTCGGGTTCGTTCGTCCCCTCCTCTCCTGTCTCCTGACTTTTTCTTGAGTCACATCATTGTTCTTTATCAAAGCTTTTTGTCCCTTTTTACATTTTCAGTGTTAGTGTCACAACAGTGATAGCTAGTTTAGCATTGCTTCTCTCAAGTTCTGTTTGATCTGGGTAGTGGAGGTGTTGGGAGCTAGGCTAAGGTTGGCCATTGTCTGACCCCCATGTGACCACTGATTGTGACGCGGTCTTACTCCAGCCTGTTCAGCATGATCCTGGAGGGGACGTCCAACAAGTCTGGGGACTCCCACCACACAGGAGGAAAGCCTGGTGGACTGGATGTGAAAGCTTTGAGGGCCTTCAGGGTACTGAGGCCATTGCGGCTGGTCTCAGGGGTGCCCAGTGAGTCTGTCTACTTTACTGCCTCACTGCTAGCAATAGACTGCTAACAATAGTCTGTTAGCACGCAGCTTCATGTAGCCTTGGATGTTAGCCATCGCTGGCTGCAGAAATAGGAAATCTGAGTAGATTTCACTCTGGTGCTTCCCCAGGTCTCCAGATTGTGCTGAACTCCATCATGAAAGCCATGGTGCCACTGCTGCACATCTCCTTGCTGGTCCTCTTTGTCATCATCATCTATGCTATAATCGGCTTGGAACTCTTCATTGGGAAGATGCACAAGACGTGTTATTACACAGGCACAGGTATGTAAACCCTATCCCAAAGCCAGGCCCTCCTTGGAGCTTGCCAGTGGGTACCTTTGATACTTATCCCCAAACTTACTCAAGGACTATTGTGTCAATGGAACAGTATCACAAAGATGCAGACTTTTAATATTTTTCATTATAGTTCCAATAGAGTCAAATTTTATGTGACAATTAAATAAGTGTAGAACAGAATGTAACTAAGATCTCTAAAAACATATTTACATAGGAAGTGAGGTTACTTTCTGTGGACACCATGAAGTCTTTCCTGGAGAACTATTGTCTTGTTTGCTCCAGATCTCATTGTCGACGATGAACCAGTGCCCTGCGCGTTTGCGGGATACGGCCGCCAGTGTGAGAGGAACGGGACGGAGTGTAGGAGCAAGTGGGAGGGCCCCAATGGAGGAATCACCAACTTCGACAACTTCTTCTTTGCCATGCTGACGGTCTTCCAGTGCGTCACCATGGAGGGCTGGACTGATGTGCTCTACTGGGTAACAACTGGCCCTTCTCAGGCTCTATGGATTTCGCTACAGTCCAGGGTTCAGTCTAAAGTTCAGTGTTCACTTTACCTTTACTACAAAAGGAGGTTATCGGGTTATCAGGAGGTTTTTTCAGCACCAAGCTTGTTAACCCTTTTCCCGTGATATTTTCCCCATGTGAAATTTGCCTACCGTTTAATGATGCTCTGGGGTCAGATTGACCCAAAACACGGGATAGGGGTTAATAAAGAGCAAGGAAATGTGGACCACTCCCCAGGACCAGGAGTGAAGAGTCATAGATTGAATGAAAACTGAGATGGACCTGCTTTTCTCACCCAACTTCTGCAGATGAATGACGCCATCGGGTTTGAGCTGCCCTGGGTATACTTCGTCAGCCTGGTCATCTTCGGCTCCTTCTTTGTCCTCAACCTCGTTCTGGGTGTGTTGAGCGGGTAAGAGTGGCTGGCACCAACTGTAGGCAGGTGGGCACCTATGCCACACGTTTCAGTGACGGCAGCCCACCCTCGCCACGTGCAGGGAGTTCTCCAAGGAACGAGAGAAAGCGGTGGCACGGGGAGACCTGCAGAGGGCCAATGCGAAGCAACAGATGGAGGAGGACATGTTAGGGTATATGGACTGGCTGGAGCAGGCCGAAGACATTGATGAAGATGATGAAGAAGCCAAGAAAAGTATGTGAGATCCTTTGACAAAGACAGAAGTGAGCACTAAGTATATGGATAAATATACCACAACATCCCCTGGATGCACAATGCTCCTTTGCTGCTTGGAGATCTTTTGCTTTATAGAGATATTTAAAATGTGTTAATGTCATTGCTTTTTAAAACCATTTTCTTTCCTTTAATCAAGAGCAACGGCGGAGGAGACGTGTTTTTCTACGTCAGATTGGCGGTATAGATCAAGGTATCGCTTTCTGTTGGGGCCGAGTTCTCATTGCCTATCTTCTTATTTTGGTATCATTCAGTTAAATTTCAACTATCTAAACAGGCATTATGAGATCTTCAGAAACCCCAGTAACCCTACTGATGACTGCTCAGTCTGAGGATTTACCCGTTGCCCTGTCTGTGCGTGTTCATGCGGAACTCTCCCATTCATGTCTTCCCCAGACAGTGATTCGGACTCTGAGGACTTTGAGAACATTGACCTTGACGACGACGGTTGCTGTGCCTCCTGTTGGTAACTAACTACCTACCCAGTACTACCAGCATCTGTGAGGGTCTGACCTCTGGACAAAAGCACTGGCAGACATATGGCTTTTGCACTTAGGAATTCTGCTGTCCTCTGTGTTTTAGTTCCCAAAGTGATATTATTCTTATGCATTTCTGATTGTTTTCCTCAGTGCCCGAATGATGGCCAATCCTCTTTGGTGAGTACGTTAAATGCTTTTAAATGCACTCAAGATTAAATCTCAGTTTTAAAGAATGTCGAATTACCTAGACAAATGCAATACAATACAATACAAATAGACAGAGCATATCGTGTTCAGTCATATAGAGTCTCAGCATGGCATTGAGGTAGGATGATGTAGACAGCAACATTTTGCTAAACACAGACACTCATGCAGCAACCTGCATCCATAGCCACAACGCTTTTAATAAACTTTTGAGCTCATCTTGTTTTCCTGTATCTTTCAGCGACGAGCTGTGCAAATGGAATCACTCATTTCGCAAGAAATGCAGATCTGCAGTCAAGTCTGTGACATTCTACTGGCTTGTGCTTTTACTGGTCTTCTTAAATACAGCGGCCAGTGCATCAGAGCACTACAATCAGCCTGAGTGGCTTACTAAAGTTCAGGGTGAGTGGACGTTTATTGTATATACAATACCAGTCAAAAGTTTGGACGTACATACCCATAGAAAGGTGTATTTATACCATTATCTATGTTTTGGAATAATTATAAGGACATAAATACAAAAAAATGACATATATATAGTACTATGTATTGACCAAAAAACTATTAAACAAAAAAAAAAACATTTGTTGCGGAGTGGCAGCTCTGTGGATTGGGACTCAGAAGGTTGCCAGTTCAAATCCCGGGTCAACAGAATGATACCACCACTGAGCCCTTAAGTAATGACCCTTCATGAGGTGGCCTCCTGGGATGCTTTTCCAGCTGCCCCGAAGGAGGTCCCACATTTGCTGAGCACTCGTTGTACGATTTTCCTTCACTCTCTGGTAAAACTCTAAAACCATCTTTGTTGGGTTTTGGTCAGGTAGCCAGGCCATATGATGCAACACTATCACTCAGCTTGGCATGTCTAAACTTTTGACTGTACCTTAGGAGCTTCCCTTGGCTGTGTTCTTAGGTCACCACCTTCACCTCATCATGTCTCCTCTATGTTCTGCACACTTTTCATATCTAACCAGCTTATCGCAGCCTTCCAGGTCTCACCAGCTTCTCCCTTCTTCTAGAAACTGCTAATCGGGTGTTATTAACACTTTTCACCCTGGAGATGTTGCTGAAGATGTACAGCCTCGGGCTGCAGATCTACTTCATGGCTTTCTTCAACCGATTTGACTGTTTCGTTGTATGTGGTGGCATTGTGGAGACTATCTTGGTGGAGATGGAGATCATGCCCCCATTAGGCATTGCCGTGCTGCGCTGCGTCAGGCTGCTGAGGATCTTCAAGGTTACACGGTAATGCATGAGCAGAAAGCCATTTTTGGTCTTTGTGAGCTGAGATCAGCATAGGGTGACCAGATAATCCTTGTCAGAAAGGACACTTTGAGCTAGAACGGAATTTGTAAACTACATTTTCAAATAAAAGGAACTGGATTTCACTTAAGCACTTTTGCTATGTGCTGATTTGTCAGCCTCTTATAATCAAGCATGTGCCACTAATGTTAAGGTGAAATAGCTGGATGAGTCTTTCAATCAAGGAGATAAAACAGTCAAAGCACAACAATACCTAAACCATTTCGCCAAACACAGGAGCCTTTTAATTTTAAAATAGTTTGTAGTACCTTAAGTAGCCTCCCTGACATGGATTATTTGGTCACCTAGATCAGTAGATTGGAGGATGCTTGTCACTGGTTGCCACGGAGAGCATGTTAAGTATAGGCTCATGAATGTCCTCACCTTGGTGTCCGCCTGTCATTCTCTCAGCCACTGGAATGCCCTGTCCAACCTGGTGGCTTCCCTGATCAATTCCATGAAGGCCATCGCCTCCCTGCTCCTCCTGCTCTTCCTCTATCTCATCATCTTTGCTCTGCTGGGGATGCAGCTTTTTGGGGGGAAGTTCAACTTTGACGAGACACAGACCAAGCGCAGCACTTTTGACAGCTTTCCTGCTGCCTTGCTCACCTGTTTTCAGGTGTGCGGCACGGCTCCTGCTCCTAAGACTGCTCCACTTCCTCTGCTTCCTGCTCTGTTACACCATTTAGTTTCTTTTACACACCATCCTCATTTGTCATGTTCTGCCCTTTCTGTGGAGCAACTGAAGCCATGTCTGTAAGAATTTAGGACCACATTCATAACACATTATAAAGCATTCAATAAACATTGAATATGTATATATTATAAACGTGGCTATGTTTATACAAAGGCATATCACATTATAGCCTTCTTTATTATGCATTATGAATGCTTTATGAAGCTCTCATTTATAATGCACCAAAGATACCTTCATAATGCAGTACCCTTAATTGACCATTCTAAAGCATTATAAAGGTATTTATAGTATTATTGTTTCTTTATATTATATCAGTGGTTTGATATTTTATAAATGTTTTAAATTCTATGTCATATCTCCCTCCCTCCCTCTCTCCCTCTCTCTCTCTCCCCCTCTCCCTCCCTCCCTCTCTCTCTCTCTCTCCCTCTCCCTCCCTCCCTCTCTCTCCCTCTCTCTCTCTCTTTCTCACTCATGACCTGCCCCACCACCCTTAACATTCTCACCCCTCATCGTCCCTCTGCTTAACCCCAGATCCTGACTGGTGAGGACTGGAACTCAGTCATGTACGACGGCATCATGGCTTACGGGGGCCCAAACTTCCCCGGCATGATTGTCTGTATATACTTTGTGATCCTCTTTGTCTGTGGAAACTGTATCCTCTCAGCCAATGTGGTGTTGCCTTCACCCTCCACACCACGTTGGAGTAATGGTACCTAACAGGCAGAAGAGATGTTTATCTTCACCTTAGAGCATGGGTTCATAGCTGCAGAGGGATTGTGCTCTTGCAGCCATTAGCTGGGTGCATAATTTAACGGATTTAAACTTATGTACGGATAATGGTAAGTCACACATTTCAGAAATACATGGTTCAAGTGCCAGGAAGGACACAGCTGTTGGGCAAAACCCTGGCCATCTGTATTAAGGGGTATGTCACATTGGAAAGAAATGTCACATATGTACATTTCTCCCACTGTATGCATATAATGAAGCTATTTCCTCTGTTAAACTGGGCGAATTGCACTCAGTCCCTTCATGGTCCTTAACTCCCTCCCTCACGCAGATATCCTGCTGAATGTTTTTCTCGCCATCGCCGTGGACAACCTGGCCACAGGAGAAAAGGAAGCCAAAAAGGAGTAAGACAGGGGCAGCAGACCAATCATAAAAAAGGGGGGTTTGATTCAGGCAAGCCAGTGAGATAGAGGTGCATGCGTAAGGCAGAGAGCCTGTCATAAGTGAGAGTATCCAGGTGAAAGGTCATTGGTACTTAATGTAAAAGCCAGAGGCATTTTAACAGACTGAGCTGTTGTGCAGGGAGAAAAAAGTGGAGGAAGAGGAGGAAGACGAGGAAGACGAAGCAGAAAAGGTGTGGTTATCTGAATTGTTCCGCGGTTAGTGTGGGAACGTCAGACATGGGACCTGCAATGTGTGGCCCAGCAGATGCCAGTAATTAAACCCTGGGGTCTTCACGGGGTATTTTGAAGAATCTGAAGTCAGTGTTGGAAACTGTGTGTTCTGCACAGATTGAGAATGAGGAGGATGAGGAGCAGGTGGAAGGAGAAGGGCCCGGTGAGCAGATCCTCCAGAGACAGCCGTGTTAAGGTGCAGCTGAGCACGCCACAGCTGCAGCACCGCAGTCTGATCTGCCAAGCACGCCTGGTTTAACACAAGACCACAGTTCCACCCATAACTTCAGTTCTAGCTAAAACACACACTTGTGTTCTGACTTGTGAAAAGTCCACATATCTGGGGAGTTTGGCAGCTAGCTGGTTTTGGACCTCAGAGGTTCTCCTTCTCATAAGTACCATGGCAGGTTTTGATTTCCCGCCACCCTTTTCTCCTCAAATTTTCCTCCTATGACATTGTTCTTGCCAATGTGGTCTAACACTCTTTTTTTCTTAGTCTAATCACATAAATATTACATTGATAAAGACCTTCACCTTCAAGCTAATGAGCTCAGCTAACTCTCCCTATGTCCCTGTCCATCTCAGAGGAAGCAGGGAAGCAGCTAAACATGACTAACTTTGCCCCTCCCATTGAGAAAATCGTCCCCATCCCAGAGGGGTCATCGTTTTTCTGTCTCAGTAAGCACAACGGGTGAGTCCTTTCTCTTCTGTGGAAAGTGTCAGAATGTATCAACCCTGTCCTTAAACAATGGGTGCGATTTGTTGGGGTTTGGAAAGTCTGGAATTTCTAAGTGTAACATGCAGTTAATTTACTTGGAAACACGACCAGAACGGGAGGCGAGAAGTTACATGTATTCATGAGCTTCACAACACTCTTTCTCTGTCTCACCACATCATCGCTCGCCAGCACACAATGCGCTCTCTTTTCCTCTGGTTCAGCTTCCGAAAAGGATGCCACAGGTTCATCCACAACCCCATCTACACAAACCTCATCCTCCTCTTCATCATTCTCAGCAGCATCTCTTTGGCCACTGAGGATCCCATCAGGGCTCATTCCTTCAGGAACAACGTGAGTCACAAAAACTGCGAAACTTCAATTACTCATTGTTGCAATGAGGCTCCCAAGCCCACAGCAGGCAAAACTATATTTGTTGAGCACTGTTTAGTTGAACCCAAATTGGTATTAATAAAGTAACGGAGTGATTAAAGATAATTACTCAATATAATCCAACCTGTCATAATATCTTCAGCCAGTCCCTAACCTGCTGTTTAAAAAACAATCCCTGAGGTTGCCCTCTTAGCACCGATGTTGTCTATGCGGTGCTGTGAAGCTAATTTCCCCCACAATGCACTGCATTAGAGACCTACTGGCTGGTGGGATGTGTGCACGCTAACTTGCCTGTTCTTCTCGCGATAGGTCTTGGGTTATGCAGACTACGCTTTCACGTCAATATTTACTGTGGAGATTATACTGAAGGTACAGAGGACACCTTGCGCTGTTGATAATGTCTGGGCTGCACAGTGTGTTATGTTATTTGAGTAATTTGGTAGGATTACAGGTCTTATGACATGTGTGGAGAGGCACATGGATATTCTGTCATACCTCCCAACCCTGTAACCAGTTTATTGTCTTTCTCATAACTGACTGGCTCTTCTGGCATGTCAAATATATCTCTTACATTACATTTGTTTATCCAGTAGACACTTTTGTCCAAAGCAACATTTGACCAAGGTGATACATTGTGGTGTCTCGGTGCATTGTGGGTAATGATTGAAGCTCTCCTTCCATGCTTCTCTTTCCCACATTTAGATGACCGTGTACGGGGCTTTCCTGCACGAAGGCTCCTTCTGCAGGAACTGGTTCAACCTCCTGGACCTGTTGGTTGTCAGTGTGTCACTTATGTCCTTTTTTCTTCAGTGAGTGCCCCGCATCTCGAGAAGCGGCGTCTCTTAGGGCTTCTTAATGTGGCTGCAAATGTGTTTCAAGATCATGATGGACTTTATGGGCATTTAATTGGGTACAACTGATGCCAGGGCTCTGAAACATCAAAATGTAATCTGACCTGCCCACATCCATATTCTTAGTGTGTAAAACAGCCGGCCCAGTGTAAATACAGTGCAGCCTAGCAGGCAGCACATCACTGGTGATCTTTGTGAATATGCCTCCTTTGCAGCTCCAGCGCTATCTCTGTGGTTAAGATACTCAGGGTCCTGAGAGTACTCCGGCCTCTCCGGGCTATTAACAGAGCCAAGGGACTTAAGGTGGGCAGAGCTGAGTGTGTGTGTGTGTGTTTCTTTCGTGAAATCAGTTTAACGGTTTACCTCAGAAGGAAATTGTCATTATGACTTGCGCTGTTGAAATCATTTCATTACGCTGTTACTATTGTCTCCTCGGTATCAGACCCTGGTCACACATGTGAACGCGGCATTGCTTAGCGGTTAGCGGGTGCTTGTGTGACTGCTGCATGTGTGCGTGTGTCCCGCAGAACGTGGTCCAGTGTGTGTTCGTGGCCATTAGGACGATTGGGAACATCCTCATCGTGACCACGCTGCTGCTCTTTATGTTTGCCTGTATCGGAGTGCAGCTCTTCAAGGTAGCTTTGTT
>JAODKL010000062.1:4887193-4909314 GCA_026780765.1 Petrocephalus schoutedeni
ATGCCCCCAAAAGTAGGGACATTTCTGTTTTTACCCCACTTTAGGGACATTCTGGTCCTCAAGTGTGATCTATGCCCCCCCCCCCCCCCCCCACACACACACACACACACACTGTATCACTATATAAAGCCCTTGGGCGTTCCGTGCGTCTCGGGGAAGCGGCTCCCCATGCCTGCTCTATCCGGACGCTTTCGGAGGGCTCGATACCATCGGCATGTTAACAGCCAGGACAGCCGGATCCTTTCCCAGGGCGTGATGGATTTGCTGCCGCCCGAGTCGCGGCTGTCACGGCGCAGAGGGAAATTATGGCTGCTTCAGGTGACAGTCACCGATGCACGCCAGATATCAGCCTGACATATTGCTGAAAACGCGTCAGACGAGCTTATTTACGATCTCGCCATTCAGCGACATGCCTCCTAATTAAAAGCCCCGACGTGTCAGTGCCATTTGGCCGCTGTAATTTGCTGACAAAGTATTACAACCCAAATCGGTTGCGTTTTGTCTCTGTTTTTTCCTCGGTGCCTTAATCACCAACTGAATGGTAAATGTCAAGCTGCGACCCAAATTGTGGCTAATTTTATTCATATTCGAGCCTAAATATCAGAGCTGGCGATCAATGCTCTGCTTTGCAGGATTTTGGCACGGGGGGGATCTCTCCTCAATTATTCAGCAGATTGATGTATAATTAATCCGAAGTCATGGCAGCTGGAATTATTACCTATGTGCCTAATCCACCGGGACAAAAAAATGAAATACTAAGGGCAGTCAGACGTAACCGTGTGATGATTATAATTCGGGGAAGCAACGCAAATCCTGACAGTGACCGGATTCATTCACTGAAACAAACAGGGTAGTTTGCAGTTGTCTTATTTTCAAATGTAACATATAGCGTTTGTCAGTAAGCGCAATAAGTCATTATTATTATTTAATAGGGCCTATAATCATGACATTTCCATAAATCTCATTGTTATTAATTAAGTTTGTTTCAGGATTAGGTTTCCATCATAATGTGCATTACTTTCCATGGGAACAGTGTTTACAGTGCCGCACTTACCACGCTGTTATACCTCAGACAGGCAGCCTTCCCAAAACGCAATTATAACCTTGTGACGGCAAACAAGCATCTGTTCTAGTGCGCTTGATAACAGGAAATTGCTCTTGGGATCCGGGTACCTTCCATAGGCCCCCGATAACCAAGCGCTGCATCGCTGTCCGAGCGCATTTAGACAAAGCTTTGGGTCGCTGGAAACGTCCTTCTAGTGACCGCGATCTAGCACAAGCGATTACGTAGTCCAGTATCATTTTACGCTTTATTGATAATCATCTTTACCATCATCAACAACATCAATATAGCATTTTTATAACAACATTTAGCAGCAATAATTCAAAGCTAAAAATTAAGTCGATACTGGTCTCTTGATTGAAATCATTCGGCACTTCGTGGTCTCATCATTATCTAATTCCCCACAATACGCCCTATGTTTTCCCACAATTAACTGAACGACAGGATATAATTATTAATACAAATGAATCGTGCGCCCCCAAGTTCCGGTAAAAGCGATTATTCTCTTTTGGATTTATACAACAGCGCCACCTGGCGGACACATTTAGTCATTCTACATCAGAGTGAAATTGTCTGCGAAGGAGATCCCGATCAACTTGTTGCCGTGACTTAACAATATAAGGAAAGCATTGGATTTTATCTCTGTACTTGAGTAATTCCCAGATGTCCGCGTGTATACAAATCGAGCGTCTCTGTGGTAGCTTCGCTCTTCGGCGCTCGGCGTGCGCAAAGCGGCGGCGCAGCGGGGCCCCCGCGTCCTCATTGGGTAACGCAGCGCCGATAACCTCCTGGGTCACCCCGAGTGCGAGCGTGTGGCGCCGCCGCTGCCGCCGACCGCGCCGCAGATGCCCCTCGGGGACTTACAAATGCATTGTGCTGATTATCATGGCTCTACTGAACGGGGGGCGGCTTATCTGACTGGGTTATATCAGACAGTCAGCTGATAAAGAACTGCGGGTATTACAGTTACGGTTGGTAGAATCTATTTCAGAGGACAGACTTTATTTATTAAGCGTAGTCATGAAGGTTATTTCCCTGCAATGGTCAGTTTTATTGTCGTTTTATTTTCCCAGGCGAAAACTCTCTCCTTTCCTGCAAATCAATGTCGGAAATATACTAGTATTTAGTGAACTCACATAAATTTAAAAACAATATATATCATATATAATGTGCAGAATTTGAGCCCCTGCTGGAAAGGACAGGTACTGCACCAGTGTAAGAGGAAAGGCCAATCAGCATCTTAGTAACGCTCTTTAAACCCATAATAAAGCTGCTACCAAAATAACTACCCGTCAATGCGATTGCATTCTCGATGCACTGAAAATCACCACAGTCTGCCACACACTGACCCCCATAGGCCACCATTCTTTTTTCAAACACGAGCTGCAGTGATTTGTTTTCATTTGGTGTAGTCTATACAAAACTGACACACGAGAAAAATGCCTGGAAGTGCAAGCACACCACAGCGAAGAGGAGCTTATGCATTTGATCGAAATACAACATGGCGGTGGACGGCCAGTTCATCCCGCGGGGGGCCGTACCTGGGACCGTACCATTATAAGGAAAAAGTTTAATGTGGCTTAATCTGCCAAAACAGCGACCTTTATCTGTTTATTATGGCCTTTTCTGTATAATGGGCGCCAATTGAGAAGAATCTAAATTGCATCCGCTCTCTTAAGTAGGTAAAGTGCACAGATGCCCCAGGGAAAGTGCCGTAAATGAGCATTAGGGTCTACTGGTGGGATTACTAACGCATCCGCGAGGAGGAACTTATTAGTCTTCATTAAACGGCTCCTTAAGTGGCGAAGCTCATCAGAATCGTCTGCTGTAATAATGCGATTCTCTGAAGCGGCCAATTTTGCCGTCGCACTGAATTCCTGAGAACTCGGCATGAAGAGCCGGAACGCCGCAGTGAAATTTAGGATTATCTTTAAATGCGTTTAAATAAGGTAATAAATGAAGGTGCTAAAGAATTTAGACAAAAATAACGGTGACGGAGAAGTTGATCGCAGGGACAGCACTGATCTTCTTAAGACTTTAAGATTTTAAAGAATGCAATTCGTTAGATTTAAAAGTTGTTAAAGAAACAAAAAACAAAGTCATGCAAAGGCGCAGTGTCGTAATTTGGCTAACAGTCAATCACCATAAAGTTTAGTATGTTTCCCCCACTATTAAATTTAAAGCGGGGATCATCGAAATTAATTAAAATTGAATGATTCGTATTCAGACTCTTCGTTTACTCCAAATATACAGAAAATTTACTTTGTTGCAAAATATTAAACTGTTTTTGTGCTATTTCAGTTAAAGTGAAATAATCCAGTTTCGCAGTCAGAAGATTTTAAATAGCCCAAATACAATGAGGCTTTTTCATACAATAGGCCTGTAGTGTTTACCAAAGTCAAATAACAGGATTTCAGTAACACATCACTGGAGATAATGCATTGCAGGGTCGTTTTTACCCCAATTTCAATATACAGCATTTACAAGGGGAAAAACGCATTTCCTGCAATTACCATTTTCGGGAGTGAAACGCATAAAAAGAGCCTAGATGTTTGAGAGGGTCCCGTGGGGGATAGCGGGCCCGTACGGTCATTTACATTAAGCTATTGTAAGTATTTATTGGAGACAGTTGCATGAAAGTAACCGCCTGTGTTTTGCCTCTATCGACCGAAGACAATAGTCTCTCTTCTATTAAATAAAATGTTCATTTTTAAGACAAAGCAATACATAACCGAACTTATTAATTTGCTGGCATTTTTCTAAAATCGTGAAGTACGAATGTGGCAGAGAATTCGCAAGTATTACGGCTATGTCACAGTGGGTGGCGCTGTTGTACGGGATGCCGCGCTCGGGAGCTGTCTAGTGCTGAAACCGAAAAGTTAGGAATAAGCCCTTCCATCTCCACAGACTAGGCGAGCCTGGAGTCTATCCCATGAAGCACCGTGCACAATGCAGGCGACACCCTGGTCAGGACTGCAGTGAATATAAATAAATATGGCATCAAACATTAACTAATACTTAGTGTGTTTTGTTTGATCTGATGATCACTGTCCCTGGACCAATGTTACTCCTAACAATATATTAGGTCGTATTTATGCTGTAAGCTAATTTTGGATTTCACTGCTACTCCCGCTGGGTAGATCTAAGGTGATTATATTATTTTTCATAACCAAGTATCTAGTGGTATGGCTCAAGGTTAATTGTTGTATCTTAAACTGGATGATATATAAGACATCAAGACATCATAAATACATGTAATAAAGTGCTGCACTCAGGGATTTTAATATTAATTACTTTTATTAACCATGTTTTAAGTACAAAAATATAAAACTGAAAGAGAAAAAAGGGAATAAGACATAATGAATAAAATGAACTTATCTACAAATGCGAAAATCAACATATACCATCAAATACGTCAGACTGTCGACCCAAACTGTGGGGCAGGTGTGGGATACATATGTCCAGGCTTCACTGTCCCAGACTCATTGCTCTCAGTCGCAGAGGGACTTAGTTAGACACAGAAACACAGATCCAGACCGACACCAGAATGAAAAGAGAAAGACGTGCTGTCCAAAAGGCACATGCAGTCTGGGCTCTAACACCTAACATTAAAAAGTGGCAATAAATACACAGTAGGCGCACTTAAAGCAAAACAAAATCATTCTACTTTCATTTCGAACACGCCAAAGAGGTAGGTTTCAGATGCATTTCATTACATTAAGTTTCTCGCGAGTATCAGGACCAGATTTGGATGGTCGGTGTCCATTTTGTACCAGTCGAGTTTTATCTTTCTTTAAAGTAAAGATGCCTGTCTCCAGCTTGACATGAAAACAGACTAAGTGCTCACAGATTTCCCTTCCCTGTCTGGCCAGTGATATACCACACATCAATTCATGAGTAGCACCTGACTTCAGTACAGGACATACAGCATAAATAACAACAACCCTAATTGTATAAAAATAGTATCGTACAAAATGCTTCTACAAATTACGCCATCGCTACAGGTTTGGTCCATCAAAATACCAAGCTAAGCAAAAACCTATTTTGTTCATGTTTCATCAATTATGGCTTATTTTCTTGCCTTTTCTGCTATTTTGCGAGTTGCATGGCGGAAGCCAGTTCCACTGGGGATGCTGTCAGATGGAGAGTTCTCGGCAAAGTCCCCCTCTAGGTCCGGAGAAGATGCAGGTGATTGCTATGGCAATATGCCATACACAGTCGTACGGTAAGTCATGGACTTATTTCAGTACATGGATTCTTCAGCAAGCTCATCTGCAAGGAGAAGCAGGAGAACATGAGCGTGAGAAGTCTGAAACACTGCAGCTACTGTCCATATGACTACATTAAGAAGAAATACGAGAATGTTCACGTCAGGCGTATTTACGAACCTTGCTGGAGGCTACTGTACAGGTAGCGGCTGAGTTGATGCAACTCATTTCCTTCCTCGTGGCATCCGGGCCTCACCAGGCTGGAATCTAGTGCAGAGTGCATGCTGGGAAATTGGTCCAAGGAGGGTTCCCCCACCAGGGTGGTGAACAGGGCTGCAGACGCCTGGGAGATCAAGGCATCCAGGGACTGTCCCCCATCCTCCACGTGGCCCATTGTGGAGTCTAGGTCTCGTAAGATGCTGTCAATGACATGTTCGTCCAAGATTGGCTCATGTTTGGGTGGGTGTGAGTCCACGTCTGGCCAGTCGCAGGGGGGCACCAGGCCTTCGCTGGGGGTGGAGGGCTTACCGCTTCCTGGGGCGAGGCCCCCGTTGCGGTACGTGTCAAAGCTGCTAACCAGCGAGGAGATCTGCCGGGCCAATATGCTAATTTCAGCCCTCTCCCACTCGCTGTACTGGAAACGGCAGTCAGCTGTGGGTGAGGGGTCAGGGGTCAGCACAGGGGCATCCGAGATGTCCTGATGGACTAGAAAAGGCGCGTCTCCCCCTGGTGGTGGGGTGGAGAGCGCAAGGTCGTCAGGATGAAAGGCACAGTCCGAAGAGCTGTCAGCCACGTCCAGCCCCTGTAGACAGTCTGGGACCAGGTGATTTCTTGCAGTGCAGCCGGGACACTCGTAGGAGGGTGATGAGCAGGACTCAGGTGACTGAGCCACAGCAAGATGGCGGAGGCCAAATGAGGGATCCATTGCGGCCTGGAGAGGATCCGAGGCAGGGAAGTGGTCTGAGACACCTGAAAAAGCGCCCTGGCCAGAGAGGTAGGGAGGAGAGCTCTCTGGAGGGGAGAGCACAGCCTCAGCATAGGTGTAGGCATCCAGGAGGAAGTCAGACGGGCAGTCCTCCTGTGTGCTCGGAGAGTGGGACGAGGCTGGGCTGTAGGGAGGCGTGGCGGGGAACACAGTGCTGCTCGACAGCACCCCCTGCTGGCTGCTGTCTTCCGTCTGGTTGGTGCAGATCAGGTAGCAGGCATTGGTTTCAGAGACTCGGCTTGCCTTTGGCTGGGGCTCTTCTCTCACACAACAAGCGTCCCTCTCCCTCTTGAGGACCTTGGTGGTGCCATCTCTGTGACACTGGGGGGTGTCAGAGTGTGATGGCTGAGACTGTGTCAGAAGGAGGGGGGTGAAGGAGCTGGTGGCATCGCTGTAGATCCTTTGCTTCAGGAAGCTGGCCTCTGTTTCGCTGGAAACAGGTTACAGAACCACTGATAAATGTTCCACTCACCTTCATCATAATATGATACAATTATCAGGCATCTTTTCATATTCAGTTACATGTCTTTCTTACCTGACAATGTAGTTCATGCAGCTCACTTCCTGTTTCCCAGAATCCTTTGTGGCTCGAACATATAGCCACACCCAGGAGAGGTTCCTGTGTTGTAGTCTGAAAACCATCTCGACCAATGTGCTTTCATCACCTTCCACTGCAAACCGAAGAGGAAAACATTTCAGGATGCCATGCACAAAGCTACCTTATTGCTACAATTTAAATAAATGTCTTAACCACAATATGGCTGTCAGGTGATCAGTTAGACTTTTTGCATTATTTCCTTCTGCAGTATAGCAGTCAGATAATAGTACTGTACTTACACAAACTCTTGTGTCTTGATGCACACTTGGAAAGATCTTCTGGATGAAGCAGGCAATACCAGGATTGCCCAATCACCTCGCCCGCTGAGTAGCCCAGGTGAAACAGCAGGCTGTAGGAAAGGTGGGAGGAACGTCTGAGATAATACCACCAGGATCCTGGCCATAAGCTGCAATGCCTGATTTCATCCGAGATGATGCGGGTGATGCTCACCTCTCAGGCGCGTAGGTGAAGGACATGTCAGGCCCGTGGAGTGTCTGGAAGGGCTCCGCAGAACAGCGGGGGTTACCGTCCCGCCAGCGATCGGCTGTGGGGGTGCAGAGGGCCACAAAGGCCACGTCCGACTGCTGGCCGGATGAGGAAGCGCACGGGGCGGGCCGGAAGCGGCCCCGGACCAGCAAGGAGCAGCTGCTGCCATGCCGGAGCCGGAACGCCTTGGACATCAGCATGCGGCACACGAAGGTCCTCTCTGCTGGGGACAGGAGACATCGCCGTGGTGACGAGGGGATGCTGATGCAGCAAAGTATCATTCATAGCAAGCATGCAGACATGTCATAGCCAATGAAAGCCTTCAGAATGTGGCTGTTATTATGTATTACATTCTTACTATTATATTACTATTCTGTTATCTGTTTCTCTTAGAACTTAAACCTTCCCTAAACTGCATTTTAGAACATGGGAGTTTAACCTGCTGATTGCTGCTTTAATATACAGTAACAGTAATATACAGTAAATATACAGTTAACAATACAATGTGCTTTAGGCTTTAAAAATATTCGTTTGATAATTAAAAATAAAAACAAAAGCAACGTCTGCTTTTCCTGGGGATTTCTGTTACCTGTTTCTGGCAGAGCCTTAGTCTCCAGGTTAGATTTCACGATCTCCACATCTGCATTGTCCACCATGTCATAGATTGTGTCTCCCTGCAGCACGTCCACCTTAAGTGAAAGTGAGAATATGTCAGTCCTAAGCAAAGACCACGTCAATCACATTAATTATTCAGCCTCAGAATTATTACATGAAAATTTGAACTTAGTCACGTATACAGAAAGGAATTTGAGGTTGTTTAAGACCGCTGTTAGTTCCACTTACCATTGAGTAGCCCAGGTAATCGGCCACATTCTCAGAAACATAAATCAGCTTCCCCTCTTTGGAAGTGGCCACTATGAAGCCAGGCAGGGCTTGCAGGAAGTCCTCGTAGGGCAGGAAACAGCCGAGTCCATCGAGCTGCAGCTCTGATATGGAGGAGGACCAGCGGAATTAGCCAAGCCCACGGACGGCACGAAGGCGACAATAGCACACGCACAGCCGGCTCAGCGTACCTCGGAAGAATACAGACTTCCGGAGGAAGGTGCAGATGGCTGACATGGAGTGCAGGTAGGACAGACGCTCCTGGTCCTCCAGGGAAATGGGCAGCAGAGCTCGCATGCTCCGGATCTCGTTGTTGATGTGGTCGCGACGGGCCTTTGATGCCCCCTTGGTGGACCTGTGAGGGACCAGCATGTCACGTGACGACCGAGGGACTCATCCCACTAATGTGACCACGTCAGAGTAAGACAAGGAGCCTGCCCTGCTCAGGACAGACCAGTCCCCCCCAGCACTGACATCTATTCCTCCTGGAAGGCGGTCCAGGAAGGCAGGCTACGCTGGGCTGCAGCTTCATTACGGTTGGTAAGACGGGGGCTTTGGTTCCTAAGTACACCCTCCAAGTCATTCAGCCCCCCGGCAGGGTGCGGTACAGCCTCACACTGGTGTGGTCAGCATTGTCAGAGGCTGCCGGTCTTATGTATCGGACGCCATGAGTGAGCGTCACTGGTATAGCTCCAGCACACCCTTAAAAGGAGCCCCGGACCCGCCTTGACGTTTATGATGCTGGTGACGCACTTCCAAGTCTCCCTCATCCAAGTGGCCCTCGCGTCCCAGTATTGCCCAGGAGAGGAACAGCTCTGAATCACTGTGATTTTCAAATCACTCGTCTAAGACGGCCAACACAGCATATCCACACAGCCTCAAACTCTTATTTTAAGGCACAAATTACCACTATTTAACTGGTCTGGGCTGATATGAAAAAAGTCAAAGCGTGAATAGTCTGAGTCACCAAAAACAAAACCGCCAGTACGTGAGATTCTGATAGCGGTGCACCCCCCCATGTGGGGCTACACAGACTCACCATATCTGATACAAAATCTGAGCACCCACTTTAAGCGAAGCAACACGATCAGTTGTAACTTTGTTGCGTTAGAACGGTGCCGGTTTTGAGACGGGGCGGTTTCGGCACGGCCGCTAGGGGGAGCCTCTCTACCCCGAACCCGCAGACTCACCGAAAGCGCTTGCAGGAGACTCTCCGGGTCGCGGTGCAGCACCGGGACGAGCAGGGCGACTGTCCGGGCTTGGCGCTGACCGGACCGCGGCAGGAGTCGCAGCAGACCGTCATCTTCTCTCTCTCTCTCTCTCGCTCTCTCTAGCTCTCTGATTGCCATTAAGCACCAAAGTGGGGGAAAAAAACAATATGACAAATAAATATAAATACTTCCTAGCATAACATAAAAAACGAGTCACTGTTATAATAAATAACTGCATTCTATTAAAATATTTTCGGCAGAAAAAAAACATTACACTGAAAAGTAGCTCCTTGAAATAACTTACGGCACCGGTACTGAGCATCGGTATAAATAATACAATTAGGCTGCATAGCTGCATCCGATGATAAGTTAATAGGCAGCAGCACGCAGCAGACAGCGCGGACCGAGTCCCTTACCTTCGCAGGAAGGCTGCCCCGATGCCTCTCTGTCCTGCCTCCGGCGTCGCCTCCCTTATATAGCCCGGCTCAGGATTAACCTGATACCTTTGTTTTAAAATCTGGCGGTGCGTAAGAGGAAAAAAAAGCGGCCAGTGTGACTTGTTGTGACGTAACGACAACTGACGGTGGGATATTTTTAGTTATCCCGACTCTAAAAATAACTCCACTCACACTCCAAGCAGCTCCCCTCACAGAAACATAGCGGGCAGGCGGCCCCGGTAATAAAAATGACCACCGCTCTTATGTGCAGAATCGGTCCAAAAAGCGGTCAAAATGAACAGCTCCTCACCTGCCCGTAGGAAGCCGCACGTAGGTATCAAAAGAGGGACGCGAATCAAGAGCGATCGATCATGGTAATTCGCCGGTAAACTCTGATCAGGAGTTAAAACAACAAGTCGCCTTGGGCTCGTCGGCTTAAGGCAAACAAACAGCGGCCACGCAAGATGCATGCGAGCGAAAATCGTGAGTTAGTTAAGGACACGCGTGTCTAGTAAAACAATATTGTTGCTGCGGATCTAGTTTCATGAAATAATTTAGCCTAATTATTATTTGCTGTTTAAACTTTTTTTTCATGCTTACATTATATAATACTAGGGAAAACTCTGGTTTATGTAGTTAAAAATCCTGCTAGTGGACCCCAGTGAATGGGATGGTATGACCAAATGATTCACTGCTTATTATTATTATTATTATTTAAACTACTTAATATTTGTCATTGCTATACGGAGTTTAAATAGATTATTTAGCTCCAAAACATGCAAACTCTGATTCCAGGTCTCAGAATGGAGGCGGTAATTTTGATTTCTGGTATAAATCAATTTTGACCAATCGTCCCGGGCCAGGTCCGTTATATAGGCAATGAGGACGCTGGAGACACCGTCACGAGATTCCGCCATTAAAACTCATCGTGACGTTTAAGACAAAACCGTATTTGCAAATTAATCACTTTGCAAAACACCAGACCGCTATTATTAAGCAAATTGCAGTCATCATTTTCATACCATCACTGGTGTGTGTCTGTCCATACCGAAACTGTCCCATTTGCTGACTGCGTGATAAGAGTCTTTCATGTCATGCAATCTTTGCCACTGGAGCTGATAAGGGCACAGTGATGTAATACCGCTGTGTGATTTATTAGTGATTTACAGGGCTCACACTATGTCCCAGAAGTGAGGTGACGCACAGGGCTGGTCACCCCATTAGGAGGCTTAGGCAACCGACATATAATGATGCTCTGCATGCTTCTCACACTGCTAGAGGCCTCTGTGGTGCCAACACTCGCCTAAGGTCCACATAGGCTTTGATCGGCACTGATGACACAGCGGGTCTCCCTGTAGAAAGGTGGTGATTTTGGCTGGCAAAGGAGGAGGTGGGTGGCTCTTTATGGGATACTCACAGTCAAGTTTGTTTCAAGGGCCCTTGACAGCCAGTGGCGTCGACGGGCTGGTCACCGGTGGCCAGGTGAAGCCCGGACCGACAGGGGGTCTGCAAATTATCAGAGTGAGGTGAGGACAAGGATGAGGAGGTCTGGGGGGGGGGGGGGGTCTCAACAGGAGCCCGAGACGCCGTGGCTCGGTGTGGAGCTGCGGTGGGCGCTGGTGTGGGATGCAGGGCTAAAGCTTTGGTGCAATTTCTCGTCATGTTGCGTATTTGATGTTCATTGTCACAGGGACCATCGAAGGCGGAAGCTGGAAGGTATGACACGACAAAACTGAGTCTGCTAGGCAAAATCATCTTTGGGATATGTACATCTCTTCATATATATACATATAAATACTTTTTGGTGTTAATCTGTAAGAATTAAATCACAATTTACCCCAAGAGCGTCACCAGAACAAAGAGAATGAAGTGCTTACTAAACACTAGAGAGAAGTACCCTCTGATCTACGTGCTGCTATTGTTTGTCTGTTTATAAAAAAGAAGGAAAAAAACAGATTTTGAAGCACTTATCTGCAGAGAAACCCCAGAAAGAAGCCCAGAATCACCGCCGCCCGTTCCTGAGTCACGGCCATAATTTTTCGACAACCAATCAGTTTCAACTGGCAGAAAATCGCGGGGGAAGACGTGCCCGTGCTCCCAGGCATCTGCTCTGCAGAAAGCCATCCGGGGGAAAAATGAAAGATGAGACATCAGAAGGAAGAAAGCGCAAAGGGGGGAATGAGAGGCGAATGGCTTCTTGGCGGCGCTGGGCTCCTCTCCTACAACCGCCAGGCCTGCAGATTGACTTTCAAGAGTTCTAATGGTTATTTAAACCAAAAGGGAAATTGTCAGGCAGTTTTGCGGGCCGTCTCCTGGCATTAACACTTGAGCCGACCCCTTCGCTCCGGGGCCAGACGGGGCAGTAGCGTTCCCGCTTCCTGTGTGCCGGGCCGCGCGTCTCTGTGGCCGAGCCCTGGGTGACCTGCCGTCTGCAGCCTGCACTTAACGCCGCAGATAACGGGAGCTTTATAGCGGGAGTCTGGTGACAGACACGAGCAAACTGCCGGGCCGGAGAGGGAGAGGGCTCCAGGCTCGCTGGGATTGGGGGCTGGGGCCCGTCCGGGGGGTGCTTGGCCCGCCAGGGGCAGGCCAGGGCCTGTGCCAATCTGCGTGGCCAGACAGCGTGGCTGTCTCTGGGCCCGGGGTCAGATAATGCAGCCCCCTGCACCCTGCATGGACACCCGGGGTTCTGACAAGAGGTTGCGCAAGCAGAGTGATGTACTCCGTCAGGCAGAGGAGAGGCCCGGCTTTATCTTTACAAGCAGTACAGTGGCATCTGGCCAAAAAACAGAAAAAAGGGTCATGTGACTAAAGGTAGGACCAAAATCCTTTCGAAAATGCCAGGTTGACTTACACTGTAACTGGCTTTTCAGCAGTCTATAATCTGCAGTCTATTTGCAAGCTAAATTAGATGATCGGAGAGCACTGCCCCCCCCCCCCATTAACATGTAGATTCTGCTCAGGCAACAGCACCAGCCCAGATTCTGCCCCCCTATAGGGTGTGAGGGTTGGGACGTTAATGAGGGGGACAGAGCATACTTGGGCACCAGGACCCCCGTCGACCCGGCGACTTGCACCATCCAGCCTTCAGCCTGATTTATTACCACACTTGAAACGTCACTCAGACTGTCCACGCCGCCGCGCCACAGCCAGCAGAGGCGTGACAGTCGCCTGCCTCCTACTTGACGAGCCCCGCCTGTCAAATCCCGCAGGCTGATCACAACCAATTGGGCCTCAGTCTTGCTCACTCACAGGGTCCAGTTTTGACTTTTGCAGCCCGTTGTGGGAATTCCACGTCACAACAATCCATAACTCACCCTTACGGCAGTGATTTTATCCAGTCCGCTAAATGGCTTCCCCTGGGGGGGGGCGCGTTCAGGGCCAGCCACGCTGTCGCTAATTTCCCCCCCACCCCCTAGTGTCAATTCAACACCCAGCCATTAAGCTCACAGAGGCTGGACCCTTGACCAACTTGGGAGGGTAACACGAGACCCCTCGCAGACGGGGTCTGTCAAGATGCACCCCGGGCGTCCACTTAACCTTTAACTTCTGTGGCCTGGGCTGCATAGCCTAGCCCCAACCACTGCGGTGAGAGCTCGTGAGCGCCGCCCCAGTGGGAACAAGGTTACATTACCCCCGCCCCCCCCAACAAAACCACAGCCTTTCCCAAACATGGCACTTTTAGAGGAAAAGTAAACATACACCAAAGTGCAAATAAAACCGCATCCATTTTATTGACACTATTTCAAGAGCATATTGCACAATAAAAGTTTTATTCAATCTTGGTGGGACATATCTCATTTTTATTATATAAATGTAAAGCAAAAAGCCTGTGACCGCGCACCAAGAACCCATGGGAACACAGAATACCGCCCACTTCCTGCCCAAGTACTGTTAATGCCTGTCTGTGGCTAAAGAGTCATTACTAATTTCACATATGACAGCAAATCTTTAACATATTCATCCCACACATGTTCCTGAACAAAAGTGTTTAGAAGTTGCCGAGCACCAATTGGTTAACATACTCACAAAGGTACAAAAAACACACTACAAATTTCAGGGGATAAGGATTAAAATGGGGAGGAGAGGGGGATTAAAATAAAAAAAAGAAAAGAAAAAACAGCATGCCAACCGCCTGGACAACTTGAGCGGGATCCAAACAGTCCGCTTGCCCTTAGGAGGAAGTCTTACTCTGCCCAAGTCCACCTGGCCCGGGTGGCTGGTCCATCGCTGTGGGTTGCTCACGTTTCCACTGCTGACTGCCTGCTCCCATTTGTCTGAGGTGAATGTGCAGCTGTACACATGGCCGGGGAGGCAGGTGGGGCGTGATGGCCTGTAGGGGGCGCCACTACTGTGAGACTCGCCCAGAAAGGGACAGAATCCTTGAAAAACATGGCCTCACGCCATGCACAACCAGGCAGCCAACTCCACGCAGACCGTCCCCAACCTGTCTCTTGCAGGGCGAGTCCAGGCAGATCTAAGGGCCGGACCTGCCCTTGTGTGTGCTGGCTGAAACGCGCTTACATGATCGAAAGCAGGGCAGAATGTTAATCGTGAGTCTCTTTCGTTTGAACAGAGAATAAAGTCTGTCTAGAGATTAAAGGGGTGGGGCGGAGTCGATACATGCCAGGCCATAGGTTGCGGGGAAAAAGAAAATTAAAAAGCACAAACAAGAAACCCAAACCAACACGAGCACGGGGGAAGGTCACCACGGTAATCGCAGAACCAAAGCACGATTTGGCGCAATCAAGCAGGAAAATGGCCACCTGCCACCTTCAGAGGCGCCGGCTGCAGGTTCTCGTGGTGTGTTTGCGTGGTACTGCCGCCATATGCGGGTCGGCAGCTGTGGGAGGTCATGGGGGCGGAGCTAGGATCCTGTGGCACGGGCTGACTTGCAGGAAGACGTCACACAAGGTCTCCTCGCCCAATTCGGGGAGGGGAGGGGTCCCCTCGGCCCGCCAGTGGCTACTGCTTCCTGGTACCAGAGGTAACAGGGCCTTGACCCAGCCCCAGAAGAAGCAACCAGACAGGACCAATCTCATGTTCGGCATTCCCCGCGTCACACAGTACGGAGTAACGTCTGCATCCTGGTTCCGCAGATGGTGCACAAGGATAACACAGTTTGGAAGAACATCTCACTGAGGACAACAGCCTGCAGAAATGGAGAATTACGGTGTGGAACATGTACCGCTATTGGTCAGGGAGAGCGTGGCGTTTCCTGTGCCTGCCGCCCAATGAACCCACACCTGGCCTCTCCTCCAGCCATTCAAACACACTTTGCTCCTTGATTTTAATATTCTTAAAAAACACATCCACTGGCTTCTTTATCCAAAGACGTCTGAAGGAGGATGTGAGAATGTGGACCAGAACGAGAGGAAGCAGGCCCCCCATGTCCCCAGCTCAGCGTCCTCTGGAGGAGGAGGAGAAATACTCAGAGAAGTAGGAGACGTATTTAGTATTTGACACCCTACTGATCCCAAAAAACCCCGCAAACCCGTGAGGGGGAAGGTAAAATTTACAAAAATTAAATTAAATTAAAAAAAAGACACTGGGGGACAAGCTCCGTGACCGGCAGCACGCGGATGGGCCTGGCCCTGCCGGAACCTGAGGTGCAGGACGGCCCGGGCCGGGCCGGGCTCAGCCATGGGACGAGAAGATGGGTCTGCTGATGTTGCTGTTGGTGGTCATTGCCGTCAGCTCCCACCTGTGGAAGGAGGAGGGGCGAGAGAGGAGCATCTTTATTTGCAGCTCCTCCCCGCACTGCGCTGGGGGGACCAACACCAACAGACAGCACCCATAAGTGACATGGCAAAGCCAGGACACTCAGCTATGAAACAGGTTGGAGAGCAGCACCTGGAGGCCAGTCCTGACAGCTTTACAGAGCACACGTGTTTATCAGCACTGTTGAGGTCCTACGAGAAGCACTTATCACCCTGCAAACACACAGACAGACAGACACACACACACACACACACACACAGATAACTGGGAGATTTACGATGCCGGTGCTTGGCATTTGTGAGTCTGCTGCATCTTGTCAGTGGACCTGTTTGCTTTGCTATCTCTCTGTGAACAGGGGCGCCGCCCCTCAGGCCAGGAACACAAGGAGCCTGCCTCTCTCCCCACCACAGCTGGCAGGATGGGTCCCGGTAACCTGGCAAGTGGACCCTGAGCGACAGGCCTAGCGAGAGCCCGCTGTGGGGTCGGGGGGCAGGTGGCCATCCCTCACATTGGACTAGGGCCCCCTGATCCCGGCCCCCGAGTGTGGCAAGACGGCCATTAGTGCATCAGACGTGGAGCCCATGTCACATTACCCACTGAAATAAAGCCGTAGCTGGGATGTAAAAGTGAAATAAAGCTTAAGGGCAGAGCGCGGTGCCTCCATCTTACCGGATGTCATGTGGCAGAGCTGACTGGTCGAGGCTGTACTGAATAACGGCTATTTTGCATAATGTCTTCAAATTAGGGCCTGGAAAAAAGAAAGCCAATAAAAGTGAATGAATCACCGCCTCTTGACGAGCTATTTTTATCGCGCCGCCCATTCACAAGCCCGGCCCGTTTATTCTGGTTGGTAAGCGGCGCCGTAAACCAGCGGTTCCGAGAAGGACCCGATGAAAGGGCTGCTCAGTTATTCACCCCCCCCCCCCCCGGGCTGGCCCTGTCCAGCACTCTGCCTCCCCGAAGGAGGCCGCGAAGGCTGCCGACACCGGGCCCTTCATCCCAGCATCCTCTGGGGGGCGACGGGCGGATTTCCAGGCTGTTGCCATATGGAAGGCATTGAGAGAGGGGGGGCAGAGGTGGCGGCGGGGGCGGCACGCACACTGTGTTCTTAGCCCACCTGCCACCTCTCGCCTGCAGGTTGGTCTCCAAACGCCCACGCAGACACGCTAACACCCCCTGCACCCTGTCCATGCCTCTTGCCCCGCCTCCGTCTTTCAGGAAGTGGCTTTATTTGGTAATAGGTCCCGCCGGAAGGGGGTGGGCCATGTGCCCGAGAGCAGGTGACTGGGAGGTAAAGTAAGGGGAGGGGCAGCAGGGTGGGAGCCGTCACTGGACCAGGATGGGGAGGAGAAGGTACTCACTGAAGTCCAGGATGTACAGGTCCGAGTGGTCCATCAGATTGAACTCGTCACCCATCCCTTGTTCCGGACAGGGGCTGCAGGGACAGCGCAGTGGAAAGTGGGTCAGGTGCGGTCCAGATGGAGCCTCATTTTGCACGGTCACCACCGCACCTCTTCAGATGACCAGGTGGGTGTTGGGGCTCGTCACTGTGGCGTCGGACCCAGTAACACCCGGTGACCACGCTGATTAATGGAAAATTAAAAATCTCCAGCCGCGTGCTGAGTGTTTGTCAACCTGGCAGGACAGACAGGAAGCGGGTGCTTGGGATGGGGGGGGGGGGGGGTGGGTGTCCACATCCTGTCGCTGCCTTTCAGAATAAAGTACGTATTCTTCAGCTCCTGAAGCCTGCTCACCATTCCACCCGCCCCCCGCCTCTTCCTGAGCTGTAGTGACTCACAGCGCCACCAGTGACTGGCCGAGCATTTGCCCAGCAGGGGCAGACGTGAGTCACCTGGCCAGTCCTTTCGAAGGCATGCAGGAACAGGAGTCATGTGCAGGCTCTCTGACATACACACAGTAACAGACAGACTGAGAAGAGCAGCCAGGCTCACTGACACAGAGAGACAAAGAGGAACAACCATGCACACTGATACACACACACACACACACAGGAACAAGTGGGCTCACTGATACACAAACAGACAGGAACAAGCAGGCTCACTGACACACAGACAGAGAGGAACAACCATGCTCACTGATACACACACACACATAGGAACAAGCGGGCTCACTGATACACACACACACACAGGAACAAGCGGGCTCACTGAAACACACACACACACACACACACAGGAACAAGCGGGCTCACTGATACACACACACACACACAGGAACAAGAAGGCTCACTGATACACACAAACACAAACACACACACACACAGGAACAAGCGGGCTCAATGATACACACACACACACACACACATACACACAGGAACAAGCGGGCTCACTGATACACAAACAGACAGGAGCAAGCAGGCTCACTGATACACACACACACACACACATACACACAGGAACAAGCGGGCTCACTGATACACACACACACACACACAGGAACAAGCGGGCTCACTGATACACAAACAGACAGGAACAAGCAGGCTCACTGACACACAGACAGACAGACAGAGAGGAACAACCAGGCACACTGATACACACACACACACAGGAACAAGCGGGCTCACTGATACACACAAACACACACACACACACACAGGAACAAGCGGGCTCACTGATACACACAAACACACACACACACACACAGGAACAAGTGGGCTCATTGATACACACAAACACACAGGAACAACCAGGCTCACTGACACACAGACAGACAGACAGAGGAACAAGCAGGCTCACTGATACACACAAACACACACACACACAGGAACAACCATGCTCACTGATACACACACACACACACACACAGGAACAAGCGGGCTCACTGATACACAAACAGACAGGAACTAGCAGGCTCACTGATACACAGACAGACAGACAGAGAGGAACAACCAGGCACACTGATACACACACACACACACAGGAACAACCATGCTCACTGATACACAAACACACACACACACACACACACAGGAACAAGCAGGCTCACTGATACACAGACAGACAGACAGAGAGGAACAACCAGGCACACTGATACACACACACACAGGAACAAGTGGGCTCACTGACACACAGACAGACAGACAGACAGACAGACAGAGAGGAACAACCAGGCTCACAGACAAAGAGACAGACAGGAGTAGCCTGGCCCCGCTCTCACGGATGACAGCTCCACTTTTAACACACCTCTCTCTGCCCATGGAGATGAAAGGAAATGCTGGTCAACAGCCACATGCTCCCATGCACCTACCCCCCCACCCCCCCAAGGCTCACCAATCTCCCAGCCGGCTTTTATCACCCAGGTACAAATTCAAGAACAAGCGCCAGTCAGAATGAGGGAGTGGTAGTGGGGGGTCTATTTTGGGCCCCCCAGGGGAGATCAAACGGACAGCGTGGCCGTGTGCTTATCTGGTGTGCGCCCCCCCGGCCCGGTTGCGGTGTGCAGGAAGCGGGGGTCCCGTCCCGCGTGGCAGCCTGTGGCCGGCTGATAGGCCGGAACGCGCCATTATCGCAGCACATCTGTTTCCTGCCGAAACCAGAGGAGAGCCGGAAGACAGACACCTGCATGGATCCAGGAGGGACCCCACCCCCCACAGCAGGAAGGCCGAGCGGGGCTGCTGGGATCACAGTCATCCCAGCACTCACAGGGAGAAGCTTCCAAGCTGGGACAGATGACCGAAGTAGCGCTTGGTGAACCAGGGGACATCACCAGCCAGTAACTATGCCCATCTACGCCACACATTTCTGCCACGGTCTCTGGGGTGATGCCACCCAGACCTAATGACTGGCTTCCCTTTATTGCCATGTTTTCTTTGACAAGTATGTTTTATTTGACAGTGCTGCCCATCAAACCGACTCCTGGGGCCTTCTGACCAATGCTGGTGGCCGACTGCAGCCACGTACCTACGGGAACAGCTGTAGCCACACCCCAGCCTGGGACAGTTCCATTCATTAGCTGCCTCTGTGCCTCCTTGTGAAACCCACGATATTCAATTCACTGACAATAAATATGGCCATAAACATTCCCCAGTAACGACTGTGCCATAAACTAGAATTTTTATGGGACGAAATTCCCTTCTCCCTATGGATGGATGAGGAGGCTGTTTAAAAACACCACACCTGAAAGCGACCCTGCTGAGAGACACGAGCACTGGGCTCCCAGGCGCGGCCGAATCGTGGCGATCTGGGCCTGGGAAGGACGCCACTCTCTCTGTCCCGGTTGCCTCTCTTTCAGTCTTAGTCCAGGATGTTTTAAGGCTTTTACGTTGCTAATCTTGCCTAAACAAACGGGTGGGGTGGGGGGGTTCTTCGAGTTAAGCGGTCCAGTAAGAGGTGGGGAAGGGGGTGTCCCGGGGGACCAGATGGAGAACTCATTACGCTTCACCCCCTCCACCGGGCCCACCACGGGAGGTCAGCCGTCCCGGATTACAGCAGGACCTTTATCAGCCGCGCCCTGTGACTGGGGCCCTGCGCTGGACCAGTGCAGCCCGGTGGGGTCGGGCGCTACATTAGGGCAAGTGGGTATTTATTTAGCCTTATCTGCGAGGGCACAGCGCAGTGTTAATCAAACGTGCCCTATGAACTCACTAAACACCCCCCCCGAGTGTTGTTCTGCCCCGTAACCTTTCAGGACGGGGGGCGGGGGGGACACGAGGAATTTATTGTTGTTGCAGAGGAAATTGATGCAACCCCACAATAATTCAAGACTGTTGTTTTAATCCACTAAAACTAAGCAAACTGCAGAGAAGCACATGTTGACCGCGTCCCCTAGGCACGGCCGCGGTGGCAGCATCGCCTGCACTGAGCTGGCAGGAGTGATACCCTTAGCACAGCATTACCAACAGGAGCGCCCTCAGCATGCAGGGCCTCAGAAACCAGGCATCCCAGGTCACACCATAACATGCGATTCCCCCTTATACTGCAGGCACGGCTTCTGCAGCCTGTGGATCAGATCAGAACAGCCATGTCGTCATGACGGCTTTCGGATAATCGGACCACGGACTGGGAGGGAGTTCTGTTCATGCTTCTTCATTGTCTCACAGGAGCAGGAGGAACATCAGAAGGACTGTGCACATCCCACCTTCAGGCCGAGCCATGAATCTCATCCGAGACACCGCTGCCTCCTTTTAAGGATCGCACAATAAAAAAAGGCCGCTAAAAATTGAATTTTGCTCTCCGCTTCATGATCTCTTCGCCACTCGAACGCCACATTTCATATATTCGACCTGTGACATTATCTATAATTTAATAATCTGGCCACAAATCGATCTTTCGTTTCCACGGAATAACAAAAAAAGTTCTAATGTTACTTCGCTAATAGGCTGGAAAGTTGTTTCACTGCCAGGACCGGCAATATCACACAAAACCATCGGTTATGGATTGAATTTTCGGGGTATGCAGAAGATTTGGACTTGACAGCCCGTTCCACTTTCACTTTCAATGCAGTTCCAATTTCTGAGAGCAGCTTTTAAGTGGGGCCATGCTGGAGCTGTTTTTTCTGGCCCAGGGCTAGTTCTTTGCAGTGGAAACGTATGGAACTAGTCCGGCACCGTCTCTGACACTGTGAGTATGGCCTAGGTGGGAAATCCAAGCAGCAGTACCAGTTGAGCCCGGGCAGGATCAGAATCTCCAGAAATTGCCCCGAGAGACAGGGCCCCCAACAGAAGCAGGAAGGCCATCGGGACGCAGTGCTCGAGCCCGCCATAAAAACACCGTTAGATGTGAAATTGACCAGAACGTTAACAACACGTCACGCAGGATGGTCAGCACCACCACACCCCCCCCCTTCCAGTTTCCCCTGGCTGCTGTGAGGAGCCCCCCAGGTGTGACTTTCTGCTCTCTCCTGGTGTTTGACGGCCCGTGTCTGTGACGTGATCAGAGGAGAGTCATCGAGCGTAATAAACGGTGCTCCCCCCGGGGGAGGGGGACACTCAGCGCGGCCCGGGCTGCCGCTGTGAGCCCAGCGCTCACTGTTTCACACATAGCTCAGGGAGGGAGGGCATCTAGCTGGGACGCCCAATTGCAGGCGCTTCTTTTTCCCAGCCAATTTCCAGCCCATTAGGCCCCAGGGACGTTTACAGGGGCCGTATGCGGGCAGTGGGACGAAACGGGGGGGGTGGGGGATCACCATCCTGGTCAGGACCGCCCCGACCCAACAGCCTTTCAAGCGGTTGGTCCCTTCAGCTCTCGTTTGGATGAAATCAGCCACATCCTCATTCCTACAGCAATGTGATCTGTGCCCCCCCGCGCACTCCAGCTCTAAGGAAAGTCATCATGTGCAATAACTTCCTGTAGAGCACCTTATCTGCTGGGCCAGATGCACACCTCTCCTCCTGCTGCCGCACGCCACGCCAGCCATCCCATAAGGCAGCGCATGTGTGGAGGAGCATAAATCTTATTCTGAATGTGTGTAAATGGGACTGGCTGTCATGGCGTACAGACTGGCTGGCTCAGTGAATGCCTGGGCAAGAAGTGCACAGTGAGGCGTCTGACCCGTCACACTCGCAGTGCTGC
>JAODKL010000062.1:4916725-4947722 GCA_026780765.1 Petrocephalus schoutedeni
TCCAGGTGTTCTATAGTCCCCATACCCCCACGGTCCAGTTTCTCCTCATTAAAAAACAAAAAAAACCAACTCAGCCTGCCTCCCCTACTCCTAAGACTTTTCCTCCATACACAGTTGCTCATAAAGGCTGAGAAGGCCAGCCTGACTGCCTCAGGTTGACCGTGCCGCTGTTTCCATGACGATCCCTCCCACATAGCAAGCGGTCAGTGTCCCCCAGCTGCCATTTTCCCAGGCCGCTCCGGGCACCGCCGAACGACTCACGCACAGGAGTCTCACGTTCTAATCGGCTAATAACGAGGGCTGCGAAAGGGGCGGGGGGGGCTCCCTGGGGGGACTTATCAGGGTGAGCGTGCCATGGCGGAGCTGCAGACAGCTAATCCCAGCACCACCGAGCCCAGCGGAGCGCCCTGCTCAGGCAATCAGCGCCCGGCTCAGTGGGGTTCAGCTGATAACCCCACTACGCGTCCATGGGCCACTGATAACGGGGGTCTCCTGGATGGTGCCCAATGAGGGAGGCGGGGGGCCGGTCAGGACTCCAGGAGTGAAGGGGGGCTCTGCCATTAGCTACCTTGTTACACGGCTACTGGGCTATCAGTGTGTGGGGGGGGTTCTTAATTAAGCACCCTGCACCCCACCCAGCCTTACCGAAAACACCTTTCCCAGCCATCCTGGAGGCTGGAGCTCCAGGACGTTCCCCCACCCCCCTCCCAACTGCAACAAGCTCCCATGCTCATGACAAAGGTTTAAGAAGCAAGACAACTGCACGATAACGTATTCTGCACAATAATCTATTAAAAGAGAGAAAACAGAATGAAAGACGTGCAGTCAGGATATCAAAGACTAGCCAGCAGGGGGTGCCCTCTTCAAGTATGGTATAGTGCACCTCTGGGCCCGTTACCTGGTTCCCCCGAACAGGATGATCTTGTCTCCCACCATGCAGCAGCACTGACGCCTGCGAGGGCACGGACCTTTCCCCTTGGGGTCCACCTTCTTCCAAGTGAAGCTTTCTGCGGGGGACAAAAATGAACGCACACAAACGTTTGGTGGGGAGCCGGGGGCTTCTCTGAGAGCGGCGGGCGCTTAGCGTGTGAAGATGTCAGACTCCACAGCCCTGGTCACATGCCACAGCTGCTGTGCCCTCCGCCTGCCCCCCCAAACCCCCCCCCCCCCACCGACGTCGCAATTCATAAATAGCTGCCCTTTTGCAGAAATGATGCAAAATGACTGGGCTGCCGCTTGCCCAGCGATTCCAAATAAGGAAAGGCTCCAATGTGCTTAGCTAAACCAGCAATTTGGAGGTGTCATACCATCACCATGGTAACAGATCGTCTAATCCAAGAGCACATCAGCGAATGAACCCTGGGCAGCTACAAGCCTACAGGATGACTTACTTTACTTAAAAATGGGTCATGGGCACAGGTGTTTTCCAAAGGGTACGTGAAAACTATAAATAAATAATAACATGGGCGCAGGACACTTGTAAGTGTACTATATATACCAGCATACCATTTAACTCTTTTAAATTAAACAGATTTAAAACGAGAGGAACATAAGTAGGTTCTATCTACGGGTCCGCAGCATCTAACAGAACAAATGGGACACCTGTGCTTTTAATTCCACACCATGTTGAAGAGCAAAGGGTGACAGAGATTGGAGGGATTCCATCTTTTTAATAATGTGTGGGCGGGAGCCGAAGTCAGCAGAACGAGGCCTGGAGTCCGGCGGAGCTTCGCTGCGAGGGAGGGGAGCGTCCAGCGAAACTTCAGCTGAAATCCAGGCTGTTTAACCCAGTGCTTAACACACATTGCACGCTTTTAACCCACTGCAAAGCTCTTGGAGCGCCACAGGGAAATGTAGCAGCTAGATAGATCTCGGGGCGCCAGCCCCGCTAACGCAAAACTCACAAAGGGAAGACCTCGGGGTGGAAGGCGGCGCTGCGGCTAGGGGATGGGATTTTAATGGGGGAGGCACTGACCTGGATTAAACTTCCAGAGGTCGTTGAAGTGGCGGTCTAGTCGGGCGTTGTAGCCTCCGAAGATGAAGAGCTCCCCATTAAAAGCGACTGCAGTCAGGGAGGAGAGGGGACACAGGCATAGGTTAAAGAGCACCGGGGAACCTAATGCCTGCCAATGAGCAAGCAGCCCCAGTTCATCCCTCTGCTTACCAACCCACCATATCACAGTGCAGAGACAATGCATAGAAACAATCACATGCTATGGGCAAATCAGAGATGCCAATCACACTTACATTACATCTATTTAGATTTATTTATTTAGACAATTTTATCTAAAGTGACAATTGAGCATACAGGGTCAGACAGTTCCTATATAAACTGGGGGTTAAGTGAATAGTGAATTCACTGCCAACCCTGGGATTTGAACCAGCAACAATCTTTTCACAGGCATGGCATCCTAAACCACCGAGCAACACACTGCCCCTACGATTATCCGAACTGCAGCGTCCTAACGCACTGAGCCACACACTGCCCCTACGGTTATCCTTACTGCAGCGTCCTAACACACAAAGCCACACACTGCCCCTACGATTATCCTAACTGCAGCGTCCTAACACACTGAGCCACACACTGCCCCTACGGTTATCCTAACTGCAGCGTCCTAACACACAGAGCCACACACTGCCCCTACGGCTATCCTTACTGCAGCGTCCTAACACACTGAGCCACACACTGCCCCTACGGTTATCCTTACTGCAGCGTCCTAACACACTGAGCCACACACTGCCCCTACGATTATCCTAACTGCAGCGTCCTAACACACAGAGCCACACACTGCCCCTACGGTTATCCTTACTGCAGCGTCCTAACACACAGAGCCACACACTGCCGTGACGGATATCCTAACTGCAGCGTCCTAACACACAGAGCCACACACTGCCCCTACGGTTATCCTAACTGCAGCATCCTAAACCACCGAGCCACACACTGCCCCTACGGTTATCCTTACTGCAGCGTCCTAACACACAGAGCCACACACTGCCCCTACGGATATCCTAACTGCAGCGTCCTAACACACTGAGCCACACACTGCCCCTACGGTTACCCTAACAGCAGCGTCCTAACACACTGAGCCACACACTCCCCCTACGGTTATCCTTACTGCATGTCTTTGAACTGCTGGAAAACCCAAAGAAGACCCTTGTGACATGGAGAGAGCATGTCAAGTCCACATAGACACACCACAGACAGGATTCAATCCCCTAATTGCAGAGATGTAAGGTACCAGTGCTAGCCCCAAAAGAATGCCACAACAAATTAAAAGCGACCTGAAAAACTGCAGAGTACAGCCTGTGTCCTTTGTCAAAGAGGCAGCGACACTAGCTATCTGACACAATCGCATGCGCCGACTGCTCAGCGAGGCGACCCTTCACATGACCTTGTCGGCCCCACAGTTCAGGGCGGGCCGTGGTAAGACTCAAGGAGCTGTGTCACCCAGCCCAGTGAGGGGACCTTGCTGATCAGAAGGGCTTCAGATAAGACAAGGTCGACAGACTGGCTTCAGTTATGAGAACAAGGCCAAGACACAGTCTGGGCCAGCCAAGCGGAGACCCTGTGCTGAAATTTTTACTGGATTTTCTTAGGCCACCTCTGCAAGTTACCCAAGGTTACACAGTAACCAAGAGTTTTAAATTTATATGTGCACAAATGGACCTTTTTACTGTACCCATATTTCTCTGAATTATTCCTAACAATAAAAGTGCCTCATTGCCTATTACTGGAAATTACTTATTTTGACCTAGTATTCATCTGTGCCACTGTGGCGCCCCCTACTGGCCAGACTAATTTGCAATATCATATAGATGTAAGGGGCTTCAATGAAAGCAAATGTAATTAGGAAATGCAATTCCAGAAATTAAGTCTCACGAATGAACATAAATTTAAAATACGATCCAGGCAGAGCATGATTAATATACATGCGTGTAGGTGCATATATACATGTATGGGTGCACTCGTGTTATTCATGAATGAGAGCATATATATGTGTATGCAATGGCGCCACCCACAGGCTGAATGGCTCCGGCGTCCCTCGGGTAGCAGCTGTGTGGAGGGGGAGTCCAGCCAGCAGTTGGTGTCCGTGTCAAACACCTTGATCTTGTTGCAGTAGATCTCGTTGTTGGAGTGGAAAGGCCCAAAACGATCGGCACGGCCCCCGAACACAAACATCTTGCTGCCGATGATAGTGGCAGAATGGAAATCCCTCCAGCGGGCCGGTGTGCCCTGGGTGAGAGGAACAGGAGGCAGTGAGCATTAACACCTCACTGGTGACCACTTCAGGCTGATCAATGGAAAGCTATTTATACAGCCACCCGAAACTTAACAAATAATTTTAAAACTACGCATTTACTGTTTACAAGACAGACAATAACCTGGGCAAACAGTGCCATCTAGTGGCCTTCTTACATAACAACTTGGCAGGAGACCAGGTCTGGCTGAATAACCTGTTAACGAAAGAAGCCGCTACACAAAGCACAGGATTCACGCCTTTGTTTACTACTTAAATAGACCTATATTGTTAAAGAGATCAGCCGTTTCCAGAAGGGAAACTGATGGAATATACATACAAACAAAGCATAAGGAAGAGCGAAACCACACAACAGAAACTGAAGGAATGTAGAAACCAACATCAGTCAAAAAAAGAACAGAGCAGCATGATGTTACAGCTGCTACAGAGACATCTTAAGACACGTGATGATACCCTGACTACTTAAAAACAGCCCGGCAGCTGACAGGAGCAGTGGGAACTATAGCAACGAGCCACATAATGGCCTTCAGATGGGCCGGGGGTACGTGTTAATCCGTGATTATGGACCGCCAGGGCCCTACAATCCCACACGGCTCTGCGGACTTCAAAGCCTCAACCAGGCCCCACCGGAGCCCTAGAGTAGGGGTAGTGAAAAGATCCTAGACAAGGGATCTGATGTGCTATCGCAGGGGTGTCAAACTCCAGTCCTGGAGGGCCGGAGCCCTGCACATTTTTGGGATTATCCTAATTTAACACAACTGATTCAACTCGTCACAGCTCCTTCTGTTAATTACCACACAGCTCTCCAGTTCAATCATCTGTGGTGGATCAGGGAAAGAACTAAACTACACAGGGCACTGGCCCTCCAGTTTGACACCTGTGTGCTGTCTGATCCCACACCTTCCAGGGCTCACCTCTGTGGTGACGCCACCACTGCCAAATGAAGCTGTTAAAGTTCCTTCTACAAAACACCTCAAAGTTCCTACTTTCCTGCTGCAGGTTCTGGAGAAATAGTTCAATTCTCCTACCCACCTTCCTAGGTCAAGTAACCAGTTAAATTCCAAGTTAAACACAGAAGGAGAGAAGGGAGCTTTGGTGTTCCTGCTCATAGGCTGTCAAATGAGCCACCTACTCATGTTAAGTTATCCCCCTCTGTGGCAATTTTTAATTTTATCTTTTTAATTCCAGTTATGCATTTATTTTCTTTCCTACTCTGTACAGCACTTTGGAACAACTTAATCTGATTTTAAACAGGCTATTTAAACCAATCCGACCTTGACCTTCATTCAAAGACAGGAACAAATCGGAGAGGGCCTAGAAGTACTGTGAACATCCCCTGCTGGGATGACCGCTTTCACATGAACACTGGTGACGCTTACCTTGGCACTGACCAAAGACCAGGTCATGGTCACCGTGTCTAACTTGTGGATGTCATTAGAGAAACAGTCAGCCTGTAGAGGAGAGAGAGGCCTGGAAATAAACTGAGCGGTCTTTCCTCCTTCTCAGGATATTCTGTGCTGTCAGACATCATCAGTGGGCATGAGTTATGCCCAGAATCTACTTACAAGCTGCTCGTATCCACCAAAGATGTACATGGTCTTCCCCAGGACGCAGGCAGAGTGTCCATCTCTTGCTCCTGGGATTGTCCCGGAAACCTTGGGCGTGGACCATCTGTGATTGTCTGTGGCACCAAAGAGAAGGGGGTGAGGGAGCTGTGGTCTTGCACAGTGTGACAGAAGCTGCAGGCCCTCTGGCTTCTTCCCTGAGGCACCGCTGTCTGCCACTGCACTCTACCGCGTCAAAGGCAAACAGAGCTGCCAAACCGATTGCACTGCGGGTACCGGCGGACACTCACTGACGTTGAAGGCGTAGAGCACGTTGCAGGCCCCCTCGGTGTCATTGCGGCCACCCCACAGGTAGATAGTGTCATCCACCAGCACAGCCGTGTGGCCGTAACGCATGTAGGGCACCTCACGGGCATGCTCCCTCCCACCCGTGCGCACAGGTGGCAGCTTCATCCAGCGCAGTGATACTGAAAAAAGAAAAAAAATCATAGGAGGAGCTGGAGGTGGGGTCATACACACAGCCACACCCATTCTCACCTGACACACTAATCACATTCCGCTAGGAAAATAAGTGATGATGATTCTAAGTATCAAGGAAGATTCTGCACTGAATCAGACATCAAATTCCTATACTTCCGAAAAGGGTGCAATCTGAGATGCACGCGAGGACAAACTGGGTCAAAGGGATCTACAGCTGCAAGTCGACAATCTGCGGTGCTTATGACATCAGCTGCGGCACCGAGGTTTTAAGGTGGGGTTTCTGTGGGGTGTGTTGTGACAAAGACGCAGTCAAGACAAGAAGGCGAGTCAAACTAGGCCCCCGGAAGGAAAAGCAGCACCTGCACTGAGACCTCAAAGCAGGCAGAGACTGGGTGGCTGGGGGGTGGTTAATGCAAGGAGCAATTTATGTTTTTTAAATTCAAGTCGACCAGCCGGCTCACCTGCATTGAAGACATGGACGTCGATCTGCCGCAGCGTCTCATAGTCCTCCCCAGAGCAGTAGCCCCCAAAGGAGTAGACTCTGTGGCCCACAGCCACCGCCGCATGGTTCACCCGCCGCGGCCCACCCTCCAGGTGCACTGTCCACCGCAGCATTCCACAACCCTCAGCCCCTCCCTCCCCCTGCTACGCTGGCTCTGTGCAGCCACTGGCTAGGCCATCAGCTCCAGGGTGGGCCCACGCATCATCCTCAGTGCTGACCCTCGGAGGCAACGAGACAACGGGAGCCGGCCGAGTGCTTCACCGCAGAACTGCAGGAAGACTGTAGGTGTGTGAGGAGCTGACTGCTTCCCGCTGGTGCCTGCCCCTTATCTGCCCCTCCTGGGTGAGAAAGCGAGAGAGAGAGAGACGTAGAGACGTCCGTTGAGGTAACGTCACAGGAACCCAACGTCTGTATAAACTTTCAAAACCACGTTAATTTTCTGTGGCCTCCCAGAAGCTGTGTGCACATGGGCTAACGAGGGCCTAGTCAATCAACTGCAGTGTGCCTGTTTAGGGAGCCACATGTGCAGTCCTGCTCTGACTGGAGAAGAGCAGCAAAGCTGACATTTTCATGCTGGGGGGGAAGGAGCTAAAGGGCAAAGGATACACTGATTTAATCCAGTAAGAGTAACAGCTGTGGCATCTGGGGCAGCGGATCAGGGAGACAGGGAAAAGTGCCGAATGTTACACCACAGCTAGAAATGAAGACAAGCCCACAGAGCTTTGAGAGAGACGCGTTTGGGTTCGTGCGTGTCACCAAAACATGGAAAGTCCATCATCGAATTAATTAAAGAGTCAGAATCAAACAATCCTGAGCTAGTACATTATACCTGAAAGCCATTTGTCTGACAGGTGAAAGATCCACTCCTGGAGAGCTTTCTGTTGGATCATATTCTGTTGGTCATATTTCAGTTCGTTAGGACGCAGATCAACATTGTTCTTACAAAGACTCTTGGGATTCATTTTTTAATTCAGCCATCTGCATGTGCACACAGCAGATATATATAGAATGAACCTGATCGTTCACTGGCATAAAACAACACAACGGATCTGAACTGACAGCATTCGGAACATGTGCACGTTGATCAAAGCAGCACTGGGTTCCAATGAGCTGGGGGCAGGCCATTCATTCTCAGCCATCGGTGATAGAAGTGGCCCCATGGCCCTGGTGAGGCCCCTCACAGCATCATGTAAAGGGGATGTAAGCCAGTACGGGAAATTCACAAAGAGGAGCACTTTAATCACAAAATTCACACAAAGATTTGCAGTCAATTTTCAGTGCAGCACCCATACAGCACCTAAAATGTATGTATTTCCACACAACAAAGCTAGAAAGAATAGCTTCAATGGTAAGAATGGACACCAAATTATTCACCGACTAAATAACATCACATAACCAGAAAAACAAACACCAACGATCAATAACCCGCCACAGCACCCTCTAACAAATACCAAACATATCAAAACAAGCCTCTGTTAATAAATATCAGCGCAGGCAAGGCGCCTAAACTAACAGATCAAAGTTGGAGATCCACAAGGGTCAGTGTCCCCGCAGAAACACCATATGACCACCCCCTCCCCTCCGATTGCAGGCAGATGCTTAAATTTCACACAGGCTGACTTACCTCGAGTTCAGCTGAAAAACGGAGCCACAAGGTGACTAGAACCCAAGGAGGAGGGAGGGGGGGGATAGCTGACAGCGGCTGTCAGGTCACGAAGCAGCCTCGCTACAGACAGGTGGAGAACACGGGCAGGCACGAACCAACTGTTCAAGTGAACCTCAACCTTCCCAGTGCTCTTAAAAATAAATGCTGGCAGCGGGCGTTTCGCAGGCAGACTATTTCCAGCACATCTATCAGGCCGTCCTAACCCATATCACAAAAGCAAGCCTCCAGCTGACATGTGACATGAAACGCAGGCTTGTCCATCTGGACACGGCTGGGGACAGCCAGTTGTTATTTCCTTATCCAGCCTACGCACGCACACACACACACTCCCCTTGGGTCACACCCAGCCCTAAACGCTCTTTAACAGACACAGTTTATCGCGATGTCCCAGAGTTCACTTAACTTCAAATGTGATAAACCCGACCTTAATGACGGACCTGACAGCCGACGTATTAAATGGTACTGCCGGGAATTTGACCAAGGAACCAACTGGCGTGTTATAGCACCCGATTATATTTAACCAACTATAAATCGCTTTAATCCTTCGAACGTCAGCGGAAATACGCCGGGAGACCTCAGTAACCCTCTCCCGGCGTTGTAGAAAGGCTGGGAATTTAACATGAGCCGGCCGATTACAGGGGGGCGGGCGGGGTAGCCGAAGGCTGCTTTTAGGAGACCACCCGGTGCTGCTTTTTGGCAGCGGCGAGCAAGACAGCTGACCAGCCGGCAACGTAAACAAGAGAAAGTACCGTGTGCCCCCCGCCTCCCGGCGCAGGGCGGCGTGTAGCGCACTAGACCGGAGCCGGAGACGTCGGCTAACCCCCAGCGCCTAGTTATCCGCGGCGAACACCGCCGCGACCGCGCTAACTAAGCGGGCTAGCGGCTAGTTACCGAGCTGGTTAGCCGCCTGGTAAAGCTAGCGCGGCGCACGCGAGCTCGGCGGCTAACGGCACGGCTCCCCGCGAAATGCGCACACGGAAAGCGGGCCGGAAAACGCTTACCTGCCGCTCAGCCGTGCTCTCCACCCGCCGCCCTGTCGCCCGTGACGTTTTGTTTACCACCGAGCTGTTGGCAATATGTAAAGTTATCGTCAAAATACAAAAAAAAATCAATATACTACTAGCACACGCTAGCGAGCTAATTACCCGAAAGACTCAACTTAACCTTTTGAATATCATAGTTTATTAACGTTTATTCGTGTGTTATTTTAAAGTCACATCGATTGGAATCATTTTATTGTTTGGAATACTTAGCAACACATCAATTACAATTACTTTTTCATGGAAATCGGAATACTTCACAAAGAGTGTGCGCGAGCGTCGAAGCGTTGCATTGTGGGTGTGTATTTTTAGCGACAGAAGAGTAAAGCGGGAGAATGAGTTTCAAAGCGAGTAAGAAAAACTACACATACCGCCGTGCCTTGAAAAGACCGCTACACGTGATTTGATCCTCCCACGAACCAGGAGAAACGGCACCGTAGGATTGGAGGAAAGTGAGGAGTGTGACTCTAAAGGCGTTACGTGGAGGAATAATTTGGGCAAAGTATTCATGATGTATATAAAAATATTTGGTTATTTTCAATAACCTGCGTTACCATAAATAGCATTTCCATAATTATGTTACTTATATTATAACTGGCCTTTTAATTTTAGGAAAATGTATGCTTGTTAAAGGTGACTTTTTATGTTTACATCTGAAAGCGTTCATTTAAAATAAACATTTAATACTGAATATAATGGCGTTATGTGAGCTATTAAGCTGCTTTACAACAGTAGGACATATCACAGATGTCAAGTTCCTGAATTTTCTAAAGCAACATGAACATGCCGGACATGATCACGATGCTGTTTCACACACTCACCACTAGCGGTCTCCCAAATGTAAAATGGTAATAACGATAAAAGCGAATATGGGATTATTATTTTTCGTTACGATATAATGCATAACGCGCAGTCATTAAATGAAAATTTAATAACGGTAAATTAAAGGTGGCAGCTCACATAACTCATATTATATATTGTTTTTAATCAAAGTGCGAAATATATGCCTAGCTTATTCTAAGACTGGTTTAAGGGCTCTGTCTCTGTGTCAATTATATATAACTTATATAGTTACATATTTACACACCCACTGCTAAAACTAGCTGTGCATAAGTCTTGCGCGTCACCCCATAATTTTATTATGTTGTTCGCTTTTGCCAACAATAATAGCATCGCCATGAAGATTGCGTCAGTTACATCTCGGCAATGTTACTGAAAGTAAGAATATAACATGGATATATGTGTCAACCAAAGAACTGCAATGATAAAGCGAAAACTTAAGCAGCAAAATAAATAAGGCAACTGATGAAATGAAGATGGATCGTGACGCGATTCTCGAGATACCATCAGACGGTGCTTGCTTGGTATGTGTCCCCTGCAATAACTTGTCTGATGTAAAACGGGCAGAACTTGAGGATAGTTCTTGAGGCTCTCATTTCGCTCGCTGAGTTAATTCCAAGCCATTTTGATTTGCATTTTATGTGCCGATTTTTCAGTCACACTATCATGGATTTTAGTACCGTTTTCTACTGTTAAACTGACTGGAAAGCTGGCCACAACAGAGTTATTAAAATTAAGAGGCGGGGGAGCGTATAGTCTTTGGTAACCTATTTTTGAAGTTGTTAATTTCATCATTTTCCAGAGGTTTTTAGTTCACCCACTCAGCACATTGCATGAATTGCATGACTGTATGAGCTAATGGCATTCACATCACTGGACACATGTAGCAATTGGCATTGGAGAAAAGCACCATTCTTAGACTTGGAGTTCTCCGTCTCCCTCACACAGCCATGCACTGTTTAAGGAGAGAATGATGTCTCCGCATAAGAGTGCATGACCACGCTGAAGCGACTCAGTGATTCACATGCTGTGCATGGTGTGACACTAATTTATTAATGTAATTTATAAATTAATTTTTTCATTTTACATTGAGACAAAGCCCATAATTACTAACGAAATGCCTGGATTTCAGGGTAAGTTGCAGGTAACCAAAAAGCAAGTGTGGGGTGAGGTTGCAGTAGGGAGGCTCAGCTGCCCTTGGGGGAGCGATTAGGCAGTCCCCGCCCAAGAGCGCCACCCGCAGGCACTGCCTCACTGTGCCCCTACATTCCATCCCAAGTCAGCTGCGTGCCGCATGTACAATGGTCAGATTGTGCTGCCACCCCACCCCAGACAACAGCCGCCTGCATCTTCACCCCCCGCCCACCCCCCTGCCCAGCACCTTATGCTCTAATGCTGACATAAAAAAAAACAAAGATCTGTCAAATATCTGGGCACGGCATTCTCTCCCTCTCGCCGCTGTGCTGCCCACAGTCACGCAAGGCGAGGAGTCGCGATGAGCAAGCTAATTACCGCACCACCGATTTCTCACAGGGACCATGGCTGCCCTCACACACAATAAAGGTCTGTAGCATGTCAGTCTGCGAGGGAAGGCCCAGCTAACTGCTATGTTGTATATGACGTGATGTAATATAAAACATAAAGTATATTTTTTTCCTGAGACCCAGACCAGGATGTGTTCAAGTACTTGAAACATGGATGAATGAATGTATAATTTAACCAAATGTATAAACCATAAATAATTTTGCGATTTATGTATTCTGCATTGCATACCCTGTTATTATTATAGGCCTACCTACTGCGTTTATATGGTTTGTTTAACCACTTAGGGTAGTTAAACAGAATTTCTTTTACTTCTAAGACCCTTTAAGTATTTTCCTGTCATTGATCTGTGTGTAGCACATAACTGTTGTCTTAACCTACAAGTGTCTTCATATCTTGTTAGCAACATCCCAGTAAATTAAACATCCCAGCAGCAAATTAAAATGGGGATAGTGCGTGATTGAAGGCAATGTGTATCTTGCAGTATCAGCAGATGATTCTGGTATGTGGTTTCTGCAATAACTTATCATATTTAAAAGAGGAACAACTGAGGATGCCCATGCACTCCAGGCCCATCTTCCCGTGCCCTGCTGCGTGGGTTGGCATCCCTGCTATTCCTCCGCCCTCCAGCTGGTGGCGAGCTGAAGGATCCCATCTCCTTTACTGCGCTAAGGGGCCAGCCCACCCGCTTGGTGGCACCTGTTTCATTTTTGTGTGCTCTTTTCCAAACTTCTTGAGTCTGGCCTTGGAGGGGCATGATGCCACATGTTCCCGGCCAGGCCTTCCTGCCCCTTTAAAGGTGACAGATGCGATACTGCTCCCCCCCCCCCATCTCCTAGCAGTGGGTCTCTTCTGCTCACCAATCGTGGATTCCAGTACAAAGTATGCAGAAAAATAACAACTGCAGGCGTGACAGTTGTTCCTGCGCATGGGATGCCTGCTCCCTCAGCAACCCCGGTGACGGAAGAGGTCTGAAATGCTTTGTGGCAGGGAAAAATACAGGCTCATCTAAAGAAGGGCCGGTCCGGTTACCCTCTCCCCTGACCTTTCCCTTCAGCATAAAAGGCAACTTTCACCACACTGAACCGTAAATATCACAAATAGACAGTTTTGCAGAGAGAGCTATTGCTTACACTCTAGTAGCCAGACTAATGTTGTGGGACAGGCCAGAAATGATGAAAAATTCACTCTGTAATCCACCCCTATTCGCTTTCTGGTGCGATAGAAGCATTTTTGAGGAGCATCTTCAAGGGCCAGAGCTGTTGTGGGTCTTGACCGAGCCGAATCTTCAAATCTTGGTCTTTAAGGAATTCCTTGTACTTTTTTTGTACTTGCCAAATAAGATTCTGATTTACTAAGATTCAGACCAATTCTGAACTAGAACACCATCTGACCCAAAGCTGCTGTGACAGAGAAAATAGTATAGAAAAAGTAGCCATGGTGTTAAAACTGGATTTCATCTGCGTAAATCAAATTAACAGCGAGAGTGATGCATCGGGTGTGATTATCCAATCACAGTGCAACCCTGCAGTTCCCAATTCCCCAGCTCAGACAGGACACACGGGAACATCCAGTTTAGGTCAGTGCAGAGTGGAAACGGGGAAAAAGACACAGTTGTAGTGATTTTATGAATCAGAGCGGCAGGAGCCTGTAGCCAGATGTCCTGTAGAGCCGAGGTCCCGCGTGGGCTGTGTTTGCATCGGCCAGGTTGCGCTTGGCAAGTGCTCCTCGGGGCGGAAGCTGACACTGTGGTCAGAAAGGCAGCCGAGGCCGACCATACCCTCGGCAGGAAACGATGTTTTTCCGGCTACATCTGCAGAGATGACGCGCTGCGTTCCAGAATAGCCCCGTGTGTTTGTGAGAAGCGGGTGGGTGTGGCCAACTGATGTTTGGGTCACAGGGTCTCCGAACGGGGAACCGCCGAAGGCCCATGTGGCGATCATCCCCCTTTGCTGCCCTGATCCGACTTTGCCTAACTGGGTTAAGTCGAGAGACGCTGCAGTCCAAGATGATGTCATAAAGCATGATCTAATTCTAATGTGAAAGGATTAAATCATACATTTCTCTTTAATTCTGTGGTAATTAAATGAACAGTGCCCTTTTTTCATTTTTTTTTTTTTTTTTGCGGTGGGTCTATGCGTCAGCTCCTTTCACACGGAACCGCATGACCCTGTGTTGTTTATGGAGCCAAACTAAAAGCCACACTTACGAAACCTTTTCAGCGCCCCCTACCGTCACTCGATGGCATTACTAGTGCTGCAGGACAGAAAGGATGTTGAAGCTTAAGCTGAGTAAAAGGAATCCTCTGGCAACGCAACAACGGGATTGGCAGAACGCCAGCACTGCCCCTGATAGTAGGTTAGCATTATTAAACCTAATATAACATGGGCATTTATTTAAAAATGGGGCATCTATTTTGAATTGCTTAGTGAAGCCACGTTGGGCAATGCATGAGAGGATGAGGGACATTATTTCTCTCAGAGGTATTAATATAGCTCTTAAATTGTGGAGGATGCCACAGGCATTGACTGAGTCCATAGGAAACAGCAGCAGCAAGAGTTTTGCTGAATGTGCGTGCCACGGCATTATCCTGTTTCTCATCTACAGGACCCCCTCTGCCGCCCCCCTCGCTCCCTGGCCCAGCTGCTGAGAGACAGTTGCTGCGGGGGTCACTGGCTCACCGTGCCGGCTGTCCCGAGCCAGACTGTGAGCGCCGGCCACCTGTCGGTGTCGCTCCCACGGGCCGCTGCTGGCTTCCCCCCGCCTGGCTCTGACTCCCAGCATTCCCGTCCCGGTGCAGCTGTGGGCGGGGCCAGTGCTCCGGGGCCTCGCTCTCCCAGCTCCGGACAGATCATATCAAAGTCCACCCTACCCTGTCTTGCGGTCTCTTTCATTCCCACTGTCCTGTCTCGGCATTCCTAAGAACTCCTCCCTGATTCCTTTCAAGCCGATCTCCGCTGTTTTGTGGTGTCTGAATACTTTTACATGAAACATACAAAAAAAAATAAAATACAGCCAAAACCAACCTACAAAACCAACTGAAAGAGGGACAGGGTAAAAGCTGGAGGATACTTCTATGAAACCCTAGAATCACTACAGTAAACATGGCAAATGCCCCACATAGATTAAAGTCACAGGTCGACTCCAGCTTTGATGGGGTAACGTCTGGGTGACCCCCCCCACCCCCGCACCTAGCCAGTGAAGCAGAACGGCCCTGGTGTTGTTCTGGGAACCAAACGATGGCGGCACTTCAGCCTGGCCCGACCATCCTCTCTGTTCCTCCCTGGTTCCGATGATGTCAGACACAGGACCGTAAAGCTCGACACACTCCAGATCCCGTCACGGGGGCTGTGGGCTTACAGCTAAACCCCCCCAGAACTTTCTACAAGGTGCTGACTTCTCTAATCCCTCCCAACCCCCCCAACTCCTTACAGTATAAAATTAATCTAAGTTTGCACGTGTCTGTCTGGAGTTTGCATTTAAACCGTTTTAATGAAAGCTTATGACCGTCATTCCCGGCTCCAACTGGCATAATAAATGACATAATAAATGAATAAATAACCAAATTAGACTAATGACGGTTCTCCGTATGGTTCTGTCGTGGTACCGAGTCATGCTGGCTGAAATCCACATCAGGGCCGTCTCTTTTCCGAATAATTTGGAGCTGACAGTAGCTTACAGACAGCCCGGGATGTGCAGGTCTTTGCAGTCACTTACGGCGGATGGATAAGCATCCGCCCATCTTTACAGCAGAGGCTTAGCGCTCGCTAAGGAAAGAGCCGCTGTGTAGGATGCCGATGAGCCGTGTGGCAGTGCCGCGGAAACGGGGCGACGTTAACGGGGTAAGAGAGCCGAGCAGACAAACACAGCTGCAAGAGCTTTCGCGGTTTCCACCTATTTACATATAATTGGTCGCGTACTCCCCTTAAGCGCCTTGGCTGCACTGACACATTAAAAGAATTCGCAATGCTGCTCTAATGCAGACCCAGGATGTGCTGCAGCTTACAAGCAGCCCATCTCTCTGTCTCCCATGACCTCTTATCCGGTACTGGGTGACCAATGCAGGAAGCGCAGAGCACCACTCCGTCACCAGGTACACAGAGAGTCACACCTCACCGGCTAGCCTGTGTTTCTCAACCCAGTCCCTCCCTCTCTGCTCCCAGCCAATCAGGAACACCAAATACCTGGTACAGGTGTACTGGGAGCTGGGCGGGAGGGAAAATGTGGACTCCGGGGATCTCAGTGTCTTAGCACACAAAGGGTCAGGAGTCGAACCCACAACCCAGGAGATGGTAGGCGTCGAGCCACCCTAAAGCTGTATTTATATTCCTCTACCTGTACAGGGACACACAGAAATGTGCCGGTGCTCACTTACAGCAGCAGAGAGCAGTTACACCTCATCAGTGAGGCCTCAGGCCAGCATTTCTGCTCCTAATTAAAATTTCATACCTGTTTCTAAAAGGGATCTCCTGCAAACTTAAACAAATGTCTATAACACATGCCGGGTCCAGGAGACATGCCCGTGTGTTCAATTACGGCCCAATATGGAGTCAGTAAATCACCACCGCATCAGGAGCAATGCCGGTTCATAAAAGCATTTAGTGTTTTCCCCGCCTACCACATCCATGATATCATGGGTCAAAGGTTAAAGCCCCCCTATCAAAGTGATTCATGTAGTGTTTGGAGGGAAATAAGGTACAGCTCTGGCTCTGGTTCTCGCAGGCGCTGCACCTCTGATACGTCAAATTGCTCCCTGCATCCGGAGCCTGTGCTGCTAGCCCATGATGTCACTCAGTCTGGGCCCCAAGGCTGCTGTTTTAGGGGAGTAACCCCATCCGTCCAGATTTCCTTTCTGCCTGATTGCTACCTGAAGCCTCCCTTCCAGTCGCGAACAGTAGAAACCTCTGGGACGACGCAGGCGTCTGACACTGGATTAGTGTTAATAAGCCATCGAGCGCTGGGGAGAAGGCCATGGCGTGTTAAACAGACCGACTGCTGCCAGGCGTTTCAATTAGACATCTGCCTCCATAACAAATGCTACAGAAAATGCACGTGCAGGGTCTTTCCAGAAGGTTCTTGAATGCACGCATTGTCGCCTGTGATTTAACAGTTCCAATAGGCCTGGCAGCTGCACCCGTGATCTTAAGCCGCTCTTGTAGTACACCTAAATGATACGTTGGGGAAGACACACTGGCTTTCTTTCCCGCAATAGCGTCCATGCGACCCAGTGAAGGTCACCTAGTCACCATTCTCTGGGGCTTCCCAGATGAACAAACCAAGCAGGTTGGCGTCACAGACCACACCCAGCACACGGAGCTGTCTCCCAACATCAAAGCTGTTCTATTTTTTAATTATTCTTCTTCATTTATGTTCTAGGATGTTTGCGAATGGATGCATTAATACTGCCAAGAGAAATTCCTAATCCAGACAGGTGTGCCCAGCCAAGTGAATTCTGATCCTGATTCTGTAGTCTCTGGGAAATTCTCCGGGCCCCCACCACCCTGAATAGGACAAGCATTTTCAATAAATGGATGGATGAATTCTCTTTCTCTGAAGGGTTCCTTCTTTGGCCTGAAACCCAACCCAAGAGGACTGGGAACCCTATTCCTGGAGACCATAGCCAGTGGGGGCAGTAATTATTTCAGGAAAAAGCTTCACCGAGACATTTCTGTCACATGACAGCATTGTCTGAGACTGGATTTGTCGGGGGGGCAAAGATTCACGGATTGAGTGTTATTTCCTTGGGTTGATTCAGTCACAGAAGAGTATTAACTTTGCTTAACTTGTACAGTGCTCGCTGCCTCCCCCCTTCACAGTCAAAAGCAGTCAAAAGCAGATAGCTCTCCCCGCCTCATTGTGCTCTCATTATGCCGGTACTGGTGCCCCATGAAGCCGGGTAACGTTACATAATCAAGCCTGGTGGTCCCTCAGCGTCATGAGGACAGAGCAGCCCTCGCTGGGACAGGCCAAAGCTACCGTCTCCTCATGCGTCGGTGCTGCTGTAATCATGCTAACTGTCCCATGCTCACTTTGGGCAGGGTTGGCTGTCCTCAGACAGGCCATAATACTGACTGGACACATTCACTCGGTCCGACATACACTGTTCCAGGTCCCATCCCTCTCAGCAGTCAGGTTTCCTGCTAAACAAGCAAAGGGAGAAGCTTTAATGTTGATGCCCCGACTTTTCACTGACAATTAATCAACCTCATGTCTATGATGGCCCACAGAAATAACCAGTAATAGACATATAGATGGATAGATGTACAGACATCAGCACATGAGGCGGTGCCAGCTTGTTCTATTTGTATTCAGGACACCTCGAAGCATTGTTCCAGCTGTGTCGTTCCCAATGGCTTGCACCCTCGTGCCTCCACCGCTCCCCCCCCCCCCCCACCGGAGTGCCGGGCGCACAGAAGACAGCTAAAATGGTGCAAGATGAATGCTGTGATGGGTTTGCTACACTGCCCTGATTCACGAGGGCCAGGCCGTGAAGGTGTCTTGCTCAGCTATGCCTGTGAACAATAAGGTATTACAGAGTGCTGTGGTATGCCTCTGCTGGATGATGTCACCTCTGTGCCCCCCCCCCCCAAAAAAAAGAAAACAAAGATAAGAAGAGCAGGCGTGTGAAATGAGATCCCACAGAGCTCGGACTACAGGTGCGCAACGACGTCAGCCATTGGGCATGCTGACACCCCCCACCTCCCGCGCCCACCCCTATGCGGTCGTATGGACCCCCCAGGCTCCTGCACATGACCAAAGGGTGAGGTCATGGCCAAGGCCGGCCTCCAGTGCAGAGGCCCGTTTCGGGATCGGGGACGGTTCCGACAGCACCGAGCGCTTCGATTCTCCTCCCTTGCCTTTTCCGCAAAAAAATTCCCCCCCGTCTGCCCGCTGGCACATCTGCGGGACCTTAAGGAGGACCGTGATGAGAGCAGCAGTGGGGGGGGGTGTCCGGTCTAAGCCCCATGGCCTCCCTTGCTGGCGGGGGAAGGACTGCTAACATTGGTGGGGATGCTGAGGGCTCCTAGGCTGTAGACACAGGGCTGAGCTGGAGAGTCTGAAGAGATTTGTAGTTTTTAAACTCTAAAAGTGTACACACTAATGCCAAAAACCTGGTAGTTGACAATGTCCCTACAAGAGAGCCGGGGTAGCGAGTCGGGATCCTTTGACCATTTGTTCACTGGCATATCGTAAGGGACGACGTTGTTGATCGCCAGTAACTTCTGCAAATACATTTGCATGGCAGCGCACTTCAGTTTCTTACTTTATGGTGTCCTCTCACTGTTCTTCGCTTTCTCCATCTTCGCGTTTCTCACAATGTGAAGATCTGGGGTGTGTTTCCCAAAAGCATAGTTGCTAATTACGATTGCAACTTACTTAGTTAGAACCACGCAACTGAATGAGTCGAACTACTGTATGTTAGTTGCTAACGGGAGCTTTTGTGACACGCCCCCCTGGTTATTTGCTTTCCTCTAAACCTGGCACCGCTATCCCGATTGTGTGAGCACTTGCTGTTGGCAGGCTGCGCTTAAACTCCGGCTCCTTGCCGTCTGAACGCCGTAATGAAAAGTCTCAAAACTACCGGGTGCTTGTTTCTCGCCTTGCACTGTTTATACGGGTTCGAGGCCAAGCCTCGCAAAGGTCACATGACCACACGATGAAATAATACTTTCATGTGTGCAATTCTCTACCATTGGGATGTAAACAGCGGCCCAGTGCGTGTTTTTATGTCAAAGCACCAGCTTTCTACCCACAAGACAGTTGGCTCCCAAATCAATGCATTACCCAACTGTTATATTGACCATAAGATTTTCAATTAATTTGCACATTAAATTTGTTCTTATTCTGAAACTGGTTCAGGTTTTAGAGATTTTTATGGGAATTACTTAAAAAAATCTGGGCAGAACGGAGGAATCATTTTCCATCAGCATCTAATTTTCCTTTGAAAACCCAGAGCTAAGAAGCCAATGATCTCCTAAATCACTGCGGCCACTTGTGGGAAGAGGTTACCACAGCGGGGCGAGGACCAGGCGCCGGCACTGTGGGGCCGAAACGCTTTCATTAACGCTACCAGACATTCATCATTAGCTGGACATTTGCGGAAAGATTAAGAAAGAGGATTTGTGAAAACCGGGATCTGAACACTGCTGAAGGAACGCGCTTCACCGAGAGCTTTACTCTCCTTTACCCTGCTCCTCTGGCCCCCTTTTTGTTTTATTTGTGCACTTACAGTTTACAGGCAAACATAAATATATAGAGAGATCGGCAGCAATACACAAATTCTACTAGGCAGAGTAGCCCAGGTGTCCATATGCACATATATTCTAAAATATACCCCTCAGCTGGCAAATTTTATAGGGAAACTTCAGAATGTTGCTTTTTAAAAAAACCCATCAAAATACCGTGCATAGCAGTATAACGTCTGGGCACTATGATGGTATTAAAAAAGGTAAATGGTATTAATTGCGGCAGTAAAACTTGTTGCCGGCTATTTTTACTGCCACTGAATAGCGGGACGGCAGATTTCTGGGACATTGCGCTTCGTCCGTGTCATGGAGCCGTCAATGTGTGGGAGACTCCCAGAATTTCCATGCGAGGTGGGACGGCTGCATAAGTGAGCGAACATCACCGGAATGTCTGGCCTGGGGCGGAGTTAGGGTGATTCCAAGGGACCCACACTGACTGGGGTCCTAAAAAATGTGTGGCATAATTAGACTGGTTTGGATGTAGGGCCTAATATGATCGTGGAGCTTTCATGGAGCCCAGAATCCTCAGCAGCACCCCTGTGTGCTGCTTGGCGGCCAAGAAAGCTGTGCCTGGTCATCAGGTGGTTGCCAGCTCAAATCCCAGGGATGGCAGAGTGATGTCATCATTGGGCCCCTGAGCTGAGCAAGGCCCTCACCAACCCCCCCGCCCCCCCTGCAGGGACCGTCTGAACCTGCTTTGAATAAAAGTGTCTGCTGCATAATGTAAATGTAATACCAAAATGAAGTGCTGGTGCCCTCTGAGGACTAGAGTGGTGCCCGTTACGTTTCCCTCAATGCTTCACTTGCACCTTAATAGGAGCTGAGTCTGGCTAAAAACCATCACACCTTACAGCCCCTGAGACTCAGTGTCCTGCATCCTTTATATAGGCTGAAATCCGTCAGCTTCCAGCCACAGCCTCATTTCCTAAACCCATTTAACTATAAGAACATGGGATCTATAGCCTGGCTTCACACCCAAGACTGAGAGCAAAAGAATTACAATAAAAAAATGAAATAATATGTTGACAAACTCGCCCCCCTCCTTCTCGCCACAATTTTGTTTTATGGGGGTCTTTCACCATGACATAATCACTTCGCACTGCCGTGCGAGCGATGGCGGCCCTGACAGCGGAGCCCCATAAAGCACATCTAAGGGTCCCTACCGCCAGCCAGACCTGGGCTAGCTTAGCGCGCTTTTACCGCCGCTCCGTGCCAGAGCCTGGCCGCCTTCCCTCCATTTCGAAAAGCGCGGCGTTCCCCCCACGGCCCCCTCTGCCCAGAGACATAAATCCCCCCTTAATTATCAAAAGTCCTGCCCTGCTGACTCCACCACCCAAAGCCCGCACCAGGTGCCTCCGAAAGCGTTATTTAAGACGCAGACGTGCACTAGCGCACTGCGGACCACGTCATCTCGCGGCACCGTAGGCGGGTATTTCCTGTTTTATTTTAATCCTCTCCTCTGGTGGACCACCTTGCACACCCGTGTCATGTGACCCCAGGCTGGTGCAAGTTACCCCCCCCCCCCCATCAACGGGTGTAATAAAATCCATGCCGGTGAAGACCGGCGCTGGGCCCAAGAGCTAAGGGTCACGCCTGGGCGGGGGACAAAGAGCAGGACCGCAGGGCAGCACACTGTCTGGAAAAATCCGGAAGGTGTTCCGGTGGCCCGGGCCGGAGTTAGTGCTGGCCCTTGGCACCTGGTTCGCATTAGGTGCTGTAATATCCTCACAGGCTGCAGCAGTTTACTCTCCTGCTTCTCGCCAGATGTTTATGTGACACATGTAAAAATAGATTCCCGCCTGTTTTGAATAAATGAGGACTATCCTGAGGAAGCGCTGTTGGTTATTTTAACACTGTACTAAACCATAGGATCCCTAATTTTTCGGCCCACGACAACCTAAATAACAGTGCCAGAGACTTGTCGCCCCCATATTCCCAACTGGGCAGGGGGGGCTGCGGTTATGGTTAAAATGAATGATGGTATATTTCTATATTTTTTGCACTTCTTAATATTTTATTAACATATTCTGTAAATACCCTTGTGACCCCCTACCCCCCCATACACACTTTTTTCCAGCAACATGAAAAGAATAATGCAAGTAAAATTACAATAACCATAAAAGTAACAAATTAAAGAATAAATAATATTACTTTACAATAAGACTGCCCTTATAAAGGGTATGAATGGTTCTATGAATGGTTTATAATTAGGTTATTAATTAGGTTGTAACACTTTGCAAAACATTAACAGACAACTATAAACAAGTTATAAGAGTTTTTTTAATTAATGAGTTGCTACCATTTATCAGTGTAAAGTGGCATGGAATAAATAATAAAATTAGTTTTTATTTGTCTGGTTGTGTTAATAAAGTGTTTCGGTCCTGCAGTACCAGTGCCTGGGACTCGCCCCATTGTGGTAACTTCTTTCAAAATTAGTTTGCATAGATTATAATTCTGTTTTGGATTTGGATGTGGGGAACCCAGGGGTTTTACTACAAGAGGAAGCCGTTGGCCCACTTTGGTCAGTGTGATGTTCAGGTTTGGATGAAAACAGACCATCTCTACATCTGGATTCACATGGAGTAAGGAGACGTGATCTACAGACTAGGACCTAGGCTCCATCTGTCTCTCTCGCTACACGGACACAAGGCCCCGTAAATTACGGCTGTGGATGACTCAGTCGTAATGCCGGAGCGCTTTATAAAGGCACTGCCAAGACGAGCTGGGTCACATGGTACGCCGCGGCGTGATTCATCTTGCGGTTTCTCTAGTCATGCCGAGGGGGTCAGCGGGTCCAACCTCACCAGGCACCATGGTGGCTCTCTGGCACGGAAAACCTCATCTGCAATTTGCCACCAGGAAAGATTCGATCTGTGTGCGTGTGTTTATTGCATTGAGTGGTTCACTGAGAACTGGCACATGCGTTTAAATGACAGCTGCTCAGCCTCCTTGTAGATATGGCTGTGGTGTGATTTCTCAAGAAGGCACTCGAGTTGCCAGGTCCACTGTGGTCCACCTGTTCTGGTAACACAAAGAGACCAGGTGCTCACACTGGGTCTGAAATTAAACAAAGCCTTAATTGCCATTTGCAAGTCGGAGTACAGTAACATATGAATGCTTAATTTTCACATACTCTCTCATATGAGACATACAGTACACACACATATATATACACACACAGGAGAGCAAACTACTGAGTACAGAGCAAACACACCGTGGAGTATTCTGGGTGGTTATGAGCCCTAGTCAAGGGCCCAAGAGAGATGTAATGATTAAGCTGAGGATGGGATTTAAACCAGCAGCCATCCAATCACAGGCACAGAGGCTTAACTCACTAAGCCACAGACCGCCAAGACAAAACCATGTAAGGAAGATGGTGAATTTTGAAGTTCTTTCAGTACTGATTCCACCCCTATATTTGCTCCTATCCGACCCCCGTTTGCCCCAGGCAGCTCCACAAGTGTTCTGGTGTGAGTTTGGCCGAAAGTTTCGTCACGAGGGGAGGACAGCGGGGTCAAAGCTATCGATTTTCCCCAACATTTGTCCTTCCAGGCAGCCTTTCACGTAAAGCCGCCAGCAGGGGTGGGGGCTTCCATCTCTCATTTGCCAGAAGCTCTTGACAACTGCTGCAGGGTCAGGGGGCCTCGCAGCTGGAGAGGGAGCAGCTCGGGGAGCTGGACACTGCCGCCTCCAGCCGCCACAGAGCTCGCACCCTCCCGCAGAAGCAAGACGCGCTCCCCAGGAGCTCCCGCGCAGTGAGTTTTCTAACGTACCTTTTTTTTTTGTACAATTGTCATAAAGAAGACCTTTTCCCTTTTAGAAGAAGCCCCTTCTTGCCTGCAAAAAAAATGTGTAGCTTTGAAAAGGGCAATTTGTTGAATTTTAAGGAGATTTAATGAACCCTATTTTCCGGGCACATTTTCTTCCTGTTTTTTCAGGAGACTTTCCTTAGTGGCAGATTTGCATAATGATATTTTTTTATGATTATTAGTCTGCCATTTTTCATTGTGTTCCTATTTTTATTCATATTTATATATATATATATATATATATATTTTTTTTTTTTTTTGGTGACAGTGTTTAAGGTGTCAGCTTTTGTTGAGGCTCAGTCACTAGCCCTGCTCGCCTCTTACCTGTGGTCTCGTTCTGTTCTTAGTTACCGAGGAAGTTTTGACAGGCAGAGTTTACAGCCTCCTCTCCCGCAGCCACTTTGCACATGCTCTGACAGAAAGCAGTGACTTAACTCCCCTCTCTCTCTCTATTTGAAACATCCCCCACCCCCACCCCCCCCCACCCCACTACGCTTTTCCCTTTTTTTCACCCTGCGCAGCCAGGAAGCATGCCAGCAGTCCTGCTTCTGCTCCGCTCCCTGCTTATCAGGCTGCTCAGTAGCAAATTAGCCAGCTCGGCCGCGCAGCTGCTCCGCCGCAGCCTGGCCGCCGCCGCCGGCCGCCTCGGCACCCTGCTGCGCCACATCTGGGACCGCGTGCGATCGCAGGAGTCGCGAGAGGCCGTCCTGTCCTGCGTCCTCTGCATACTCAACATGCACAAGAAGGTGGACAACTGAGCTCACGTCCGTCTCACTCCCCCGCTCGTCCCCCCTCTACTGGCTCTGGACTTTTGCAGGGAGGCTGAGAGAGAGGTGGACTTCATTTTTAAATTACTTTTATTCTGTTTTTTTTTTTTTTGTTCTTTCTTCGGGGGGTCCTTCTGAGGTATGATTCAGAGCCATGTCTGAGGGTATAGTGCGAAAGATCCAGCCCTTCACCATCGGGACCAAGCTCTCTGTCCCGGCCGTGGCCAAATGTCCAGACTTCACTGACCCCTTTTTGCCGAGCCAGCCGCTGGATAACCAGAAGCTTCCCCGCAACCTAAACGACCAGGTGTCTATGTACCTGGGCCGGGCCGGGGCTGACGGGTGCCCTGCGGAGAGCCGCCTCTCGCCCGTGGTGGCCAGGCTGGTGCAGGTGGAGCAGCAGAGGGATGTGCCCGCTGAGGAGGACGACCCAAACCGGAATGCCGTGTCTCCCACGGCTGCTTCCAGGTCCATCCGAAAGATCACCATCTCGGGAAGCAGGGATACTTCTGGGGATGTGGCCAAAACGCCAGGGGGCCAGGAGCCCCCCGAACTGGAGAACATCAACAACAACAACAACAACAACATCGCCGTGTCGGGTCTCCCCAGGATTATAGGGGTGACCTGTGAATACAAGCCACAATCACACTTCAAGGTACAGATATCACACCTTTGTCTTCTGCTGGTTAATACTTCAGTTTTGCTGTTTCGTCCTGTTACCTTGTTCACGCATAACCACATGGGTCAACCCTGCAAGAAACTTAAGTATAATTCTCATTTAGCATAAAACATCAATAAAATTCAGTATGCGTCGTATATGTTAAAATAAAAATCTTTCCCTATTGTTCTAGAGTTGTGTTACAATAAAGTGGAAAAATATGCAATATGTTGACAATATGGTCTATGTTAGGTTTATTTAGCTGGAACCAGTACACTTGTACAACTGGTTGTAGAGTGTTTTTTTTATCTGTACGTGCTTGGGGGAAAATATCAGTTTTGAATTAAGGAGATAACGGCGACTGTTTGGTATTTATGTGTACAGAACTTGTTCGTGTTTTTGTGCTCTTTGTGGGCATTTTGTGTGCAGCTACGTAGCGATGGCAGAAAACCATTAAAACTATTAAGGAATCGAGGGTAATGGATTTTGACCTTTTTAAAAACGTACGGTGCTCAGCGGGACGGCTTAATAAAATTACCTTTACGGAAAAAATGACTGGAACAAGTAAGAAGCGATACTGTTTAATCGATTAAACGCCGCGGAGGAGAGCCGCTTACTGTGGGGGCAGAGGGGAGTCATGCTTGGGGCACTTTCTAACCCACTGCCCGCTCCTGACCTGGTGCCCGGTGCTACACTTCGTCTCGCTTGTTTCCCTCAAATTGCTGCGGGATATTTAATTGTTTGGGGCGTACCGGAGGGACGAAAGCTTCCTGTGCGCATATGCATTGCCGAAAAGACGCGCACCTTTGAGTACGTTGCGCCTCACACACCCCGGGCTGCACGACCTGTCCTGCCTTCGCCTCATCCGGGCTGCCTCAGCAGCCACCGGGGAAAGGGAACTCCGGGGGTGCGCCCGGTTTGCCTGAAGTTCATCTTCGAAGGAGTTTTATTCTGGAACTCGCTGAAATTATGATGATAATAATAATAAAAATAATAATAACAATAATAATAATAATAATAATAGTCACAATTGTGGTTAGAATAAACAGTAACAGAAAAAATAACGATAACCATATTAATGTAAAATAATACTAAAAAAGGATGAAATTATTACCCTGGTGCCATGTAAACCTAAATCAGACCCACACTTACTATTAATAAATACCATCAATTACTATAAATAATAAATCAGTATAAAGAACACAATGAAAGCGAATTAATGTCTAACATTTTTAATAGGTAGCTATAGAAAGAAACTGGTGTTTCAGTTTCGGTCCCAAAGGGATTTTGGAATGTGCGACATTTGGACCGGGCTGCAAGCACAAACCTCATGTCTACATTTGATATCATACATGTTCTTAAGAAAATAAATGTCTGCGTGGAGCAGTGTTAAACAGTTACGGAAGCCAGAACGCATTACATCTGCGCCTTTTTTACCGCACGGCTTTCCACCAAAGTTTCCCAAAGCAACACGAAGTAAACAGAAATAAAGCGGCGGCTTTCCAAGCGCAGAAAGCCGCAGGAATACACAGATCGGCGAGGCGGGCTGCGTTATAAACAATGCGCTCACTGCCGTGAGATCACCCTCAGATTTTGGTTATTCAAGACAATTGCACATTCGGAATATGTGCAGCAGCCGTGACACGGCAGCCAGCCTGCGAGTTAAAATAATGAAGAGGGCTGAATATGAAAAGGGAAGTCATACACGGGGCATTTATGGACGCTAATGGCGAACTGATAGCGCGTAATTGAGTATTTCCCGAAACCGTGGGTAAGCTTTCACAATTGGCCTTCTCTGTATTTCCGAGGACCCTTTCACTGAAACACGCCAACTTGGAATGGTGCTCAAAGAATTTATTTTCGTCTTTTTCAGTACTCACGCATTACGCTACGCAAATTACAGCTTTGTACCCTTATTCCTATCAATACAAGAATAAATTGAACCGAATTGTTACACTGGCAAGGTTCAAGGGGGCAGGGGGGAATCCTCATTCATAACTGTTTTTGTATGTACTGAAACATTTATCATTGTTTTTAAAATATTGATTGTTAAATTTTATTTTCTATCATCTACATTTTGAAGAGCACGTTTAACATCTTACCACCTTCAGTTCAGTTGTGGTACTTTTCCATGAAATGCGCTGACATCCACGGGACATTAATCAGTGAAGATGTCATGGTGAATGTACTTTTTGTCTCACAGGTTTTACTCAGGAAAGATGCCAAAGATGAGCAACAGAGTCAGAAAAGCCAGGGGCCAATTGGATTACAGCTCTCTGGGGATAAGCCCAGCTCTGCGGCTCAGGTACGGTACAGCAGTGCTGCACTCAGGGCACGGAGGGACAGCCTCATTTTCATCACTTAATTTCATGTGACTTCCAAATAACCTTACAGTATTTATTTACATCTTTTATCACTATCACAACTTCAACACTAACTATTTGAAATAAATACAAAGATGTTATATAAATATGAAATACTTTAGAGGATAGTCATTATTTTGTAGCAAGCGGCACGCTCTTCAAAGTTGAAAGGGACAACCTCTCTCCCATCTTTGTGGTATGTCGATGTTCTGGATCTTTCTGAAGGAAACATCTGTGGACTCTAACACAGCTTGCTTTGTGTGTGTTTTTTTATTTTTCTTGATTAGACTCTTCGTTATATTGCGGTCTTTGCAATCACAGAGGACTGAGGCGATACCTAATGGCTCGCTCCCTGCCACAGCCTCTTGGGCTTTCATCAAAGTTTAGTGCAGCAAAGTGGCTCAGTGGTTCATGCTGTTGTCTCACATTTCCGGGGTCGGGGGTGCAGAGCTCGCCTCCACTCTGTGTGCGGGCTTTGCACCTTCTGTCTATGTCACGCAGGTTGGCTCCAGGTATTCCAGCTTCCCCCCGCAATCCCAAGGCGGGCAGTTACGTTATTTAGGATATCGCAGTCGCCCATGGTGTGTGCACCCTGCAAGGACCCGGCCTTGTGGTCTGTGCTGTCTGGGATGGGCTCCAGGCCCCTCCTGCGATTCTGAGCAAGATAAGGAGCCAGAAGATATGTGGAAGTAGCGTGAGTTCAGTTACGGCCAGGTGTACATGTGACCGTGGCCTTTAGGAATTCAGGAAGTGATGTAATAGGAAGGATCACCGAGCATGCTGGGAAAAAGCCAACTTTTCAGAGCTCTGAGAGACGCGTCTCTGAGGTAAACCAGTGGTGAATGCTTGTGGCAGGCTGGAGTCAAAATTAATTAAAAACAAACAAGTTTGCCCTTTGATTGCTGTGTGCTGTGGTTTGACCACCTGTGATGCAGTTTGAAGAAGGGCCTTTTGCTTGCAGTTTTCTTTTGTGGCGCGTGAGAGGCAGGATGAACTCAGCGTTACACCACTGTGAATCCGGGCCTTGAGTCATCAGCAACCCCAATGAGTGTTTCTTTCAGGCTTTGCTGTGTGCCACACTTGGAATGGGGATGCCATTCTTCCATACGGAAAACATGATGTCAGGATGAGTGTCTAAGGAGGACAGGACACAGTGTGACTGTAAGGGAAAAAAGAGGGGGCCTGACCCGACTTTGTACAGAAGCGTGCTGTATGGCGGCACTGTAAAAAGGGCAGATTCATTCTACAACAAGAGGAACCATTTTCATTGCCCTAACACACAGGGATAACAGGCGGGCACGTGCTCACCACCTGCATTATGGGTAAACACCGAGAGGCAACCGTGGCGCCGAAATGTTGGGTGAAAAGAGGCACTCTGAGATGTCGGACTTTGTCGTGGTTTTGCCAGATAGCTGACAGAAAAGTACGTGGGGCTGCGTGGCTCTGTAACCTCTCTGTGTCTCTCAGACCAGATGCATCCTGCATGAAGAACTCAACATTGGGAATGATATCGGCCCTGCTAGCTTGTCCCCAGCAACGTCTCACATGGCGTTGACAGTAATTCCTCCTAAGTAGGACCCTGGGCCTGTCTGACACATGTTAGCAATGGTGTTCAATTGTGTAAAAGGTGTAATTAAGGGTTTTAAATGGACACTTTAACATTCCCTCCCATTGAGGTGATTATGGCCAATGCCCGGTTGCCCTTCCTCCATCCCGGTCTGGGACTCTGCTGGATATTAACAGCCCCAGCGGGGCCCCCTCTGTGGAGAGGGAGGTCGGGGCCCGTCCTGACCCAGCGTGTCCTCTCTCTCGCATTTCTCCATCCTGCGCAGTTGCCTCGATGCAGATGTGCAGCTCTCACTGCTCAGAAATGCGCGCTCCTTTAATATTTGTGGAAACCATATGCGGAGGTTGACATGGCGCTGGGGTGGCTCGCAGAAAATCTGGAATCCCTCATCAGCCCCCGTTAGACAGAGCGGCCCAGCCTCGGGCAGGAATGCTGGCGTGTGGGAGATGGGGGGACGTGGGAGAGGGCGTCTTGAGCTTCTTGGGGGGGTCGTGCATCCGCAAAATCAATGGGAACATTCGGAAACAGGCGTGGGGAGAGGACTCTGTACGTCTCGTGACTTTGAGTCCCGCTGTGCCACCTCTGTGTTCCTGACTTCCTGGATGCATCCATCCAGAACCACAACCGAAGAGACCGTCCTCAGTGTGGTTTGTCGGGCCGGGGTGGCCTGCGACCACAGGCTGGAAGGAGGCGAGACCTCAGGTTGGAAGGAATTCTAAAATAGAATCAAAGGAAATTAATGATACTAAAACTAACACTTTCCAAGCTGTCTGTGGCCATCAGCGTGAGCGCTACGGACGGGGCGACATCGCGGTGGGAATGCCACGAGAGAGAGCTACATATGGGTGTATTGAGCGCTTTCTCCAAGCGTGGGGGGGGGGGGGCACATCTGGAGAGGAGCTGCTCCAGATCGCTTCCGGCTAACTTGGAAGCCAGTGATTTTCTGGTGTAAATGGTTGTCTGGCTAATCATGGGTGAAACACGAGGGGGGGGGGGGGGTGTTATTAGTCTGGGCATCAGTGTGGCCTGACACCACGATACCAGCAATCCCTGCCAGCCCTCCTGCATCCAAAATTGTTGGTCTCCATCTTTCAGTAACTTTGAATGGGAGACTCTCAATTTAGATGGCATTGCCTTTGGGGCACCTGCATACCATATAGCTCAGTGTCTCTCAGTCCAGTCCTCGGGGACTCCCAGACAGTTTACATTTTTGGTCCCTCCAAGCTTCCAGCTAATCAAGAACACTGAATACCTGGTACCGGTGTGTTGGGAGGTGGGAGGGAGAAAAATGTGGACTGTCGGGGGGGGGCAGGGGATCCCGAGGGCAGGGTTGGGAAACGCTGATAGAGTTGACCCACCCCCCTCTGCAGACGCCTGGCACTGGAGCAGAGAGACAGAGCCAGCTTGATCGCTCGCCTGCTCCCAGGGGTGGCAGTCTGGGACGGCATCATTCCCACGGTCCGGTTAGGGGTCCATAACAGCGCTGAAAACCACACTGGCATCCTCGCCTTGCAGCTGGTAACCGGTGCAGATGATTAGCGAGGCTGGCGTGGCTTAGCCTGTAGCCGGCCACAACCCCATCAGGACGGGCCGATGGCGAGGGGGGTTGCGGCCCTTCGGAAAAATCCCCCCCCCTTTCTCCTGCACGTAGATCCTTCCTTCTTACCGCCCCCCCCCCCCCCCCCCCCCCCTC
>JAODKL010000062.1:4954784-5013988 GCA_026780765.1 Petrocephalus schoutedeni
TCTCTCTGCTTATATGGCCAACCTGTAAAGGGTTATCTGCCCTCGAGAGACAGCCTACCCACTCTCTCTGCTTATATGGCCAACCTGTAAAGGGTTATCTGCCCTCGAGAGACAGCCTACCCACTCTCTCTGCTTATATAGCCAACCTGTAGGTGGGTCCAAGTGACAGAATGTCTCCTTATCCTCTTAAATACACAGGGCCCACATGCTGGTGGCTGCGGTCAGCATGCCGAGGGCCCTGTGGCAGTGGATCAGGGGGTGGAGTCTGCACTTCTGCGAATGAACAAGGATGGCTATGTGGCTTACCCATGATGCCTTGCAAATGGAATGAAATTATGCTTTATTTGCTGTACAGTGTAATGCTTCTTTCTGCATATCCCATGTTGCTCTCCATTGAGAGACACACACACATTCGGGTGTGAGCGAGGCAGGGGCCTGAGCGTCAGCCATTTACCCCCCAGCATTTCAGGAGATCAAAGGCCTTACTTAGGGGCCCAGCGAAGATGTGACTATTCTGACAAGACTCCAGTGGGTGACCTTCTGATTACAGAGCTAACCCACTGAGCCACACATCGCCCCCTAGTGGCAGTATATCATTACAATGCGAGTCGTATTGCTGCGTTACAAAAATGACACGATGCCAGACTGACGCTGGGTACTGTCTGCTCATCCCATCTCCTGTCCTTATTTTGGATTTCTAGCGGCTCCGTCTGGTCATGTGACCCGGATTGACGCCTGTCATTCGCTATTGCCCCCCCCCCATTCCCGCCGACATCTCCTGGTAGCAGGGATAATTGCGAATAACAACTCCGCTAATGAAAAATTTGTGTTCCCAGTTAAAACGGGCGAAGGCTTTTAAGTCTCCCCTTTTATATGCATGCAGCAGGAAGAGGAGCCGCCACTGGTGAAGGTCCTGGGGGGTAACATCGACAAAATGCAGCTGACGAGAAGGATCCTGGATTTGAAACAGGTGAGTGCTGTTAAAAGACGCCTGCTGCCCACCTACCTCACAGCTGTCTCATTACCTTGCGTCTGGGCTTTTATGGAAGGCGCCCGCAGTCCGTGTTTGTTTTTCCGCGTGATCTGTGAGGTCTGAGATTTTGAACAAGGCAAGACTGACTAGATGATAAACGTTTATGTTTCGGAGTAACAGAAAAATGACCCAGACGGTAATAAAACTTGAAGACCTAGACAGTTCCATTGCAGCTGAAACTGAACAAACCCGTCTGTAGTATGTTTATATAATCACGAGTTATATAATTATCTGATAAGATCTGTACTCCGTCAATCCTTTGCGGATTTTCTCACAAAATCCATCAGGTAGCTGTGATGCTTGTAAGACTTTCTGAGCTGTATTGCGGCCACAGCGGGTGAAGGATGAGGCAGCTCCCCTGTGGCGGTTTTGAAGCTTTGCTAACGTTTTCCACAGGACGAGCAACATTACAGGGCCCTGCATGAAGAGATCAATCACTTGGCGTTAAAGCTGGAGAAGCAAGGCAAGGCGGAGAGTAAGAACATCTCCTCCAGGAGGAAGCATATCAATAAAATGTATGTGCGCTCAACTGCTATTTTGTTGAATGATTTGCTGGTAATTTTGCAGGCAGTGGATGAGAGTCTCCCATAAAAAACTGAGGGATGAGATTTCCATTCATGGGAGCCAAGAAGGAGACTCTTCTTGGGGCTGTGGGATGTCTGTATTATTAAGCTATACTTTTTTGTATATCTTGAATTAGCTGTAAGTTCAATTATGTTACTACCTCAAGGATATGATCTTAGTGCCTCTCAAAGGACTTCTGGTGTGAATTACACCAGAAGGCACCTGACTGTCATGCTGTATGTTAATTCACTGAGTGATACGAGCTGACCTTGTAGCCTCTACCGACAAAATAATTATGTCAAAGTAGATTAAGTAAATTGTTGTTCAGCTAGGCCAATAAGCAGTAATGTCTCTCTTGCAGGTGGCTGAAGGTTCAGACTCTTCTTAAAGACTACCATGAAAGTCTGCAGCTGGCCCTGGAGGTCTCCTCCTTCTACCAGCAGGCAGACAGCATCCTCTGTGCCATTAGTGACAAGGTAAGATGGCAGCTGTTTCCTGACCCTGTACAGCTGTTGGTTTTCCCAGCACATGTTCTTACAAGGGTTGGCAGGTGCTCGTACTAATGGTAACCCATAAATAATTCAGTCATACACTGTAATGTAAAGTAAAAAGCATATTTTTACTGAGGCACTTTGGGATAAAGGGTAGTTCCCTGGTATACTGGTTTATGAGAACTGGATCCCAAGGACCCACTTACGATCTACCACCTCTTGGTGTCCACTGACACCTGATTCTGTCCTATGTACAGCACTGCTCCATAATTTGATTTTGCCCAAAATGTCTGGAACCCACCCGTGTTGATGGGGATTCTCTTCCTCATCTTATCTCCATTTGTCTTTTTATCCTTCTTTCAGGGTAAAAGCCTTTCCTCCCCCTATGAGTATGGGAGCAGTGGAGATAGAGAGATCAGGGACATTGCCAGTCAAATCATGGTGAGTGACACTGAGCAGCAACCACAATGCACCATAACAATAGTTGATGAAAAGCATGAGTAATAGAATTTTCCCCATACTAGTTTGACTGAGCAGGTTGCATGTGCTAACATCCTCTGAAGGGTTTATGCTGGTTTGGAACATTCTGGAAAGTAAGCCAGGCAGCCTGAGAACACTCTGCTGTGGTCAGCTTTTGGTTCAGCGTGGCTGACTCCCAACCAGGAAAATCCAAACCTAATCTGGGCTTTGTGGAGTTTCCTCATGCCACAAGACTCCACTGTGGATACGTAAAAATGATTCTTTTCCATCTTCATAATAGCTCTGTTTGACATAACGTTTTAAGAGCATAAAGCGTATCTTGTTCCAGGCCTATAAATCGACAGCAAACTCGTTGAGTAATTTCCTTCCTTACTCCGCACCCCCCAACTCGCACCCCACACATACGCGCTCAGCATACAGCATCCGTCCGGTCTCTCCCCCACCTTTTTTCCCAGATGCTGGATGTGACCGTTTCTCAGCTGTCGAACCTCCAGCCGGCCCTGGCGAGCAGGGTGACACAGAAGCAGAGCGAGGTGAGGGACGCCTGGGCCGTCCTCCAGAAGGCCGTCAGGTAGGACTCTCGCTCCGCCCCGCAGTAACCATGCCACCGACATGAACCATTTCACTCCCTAATGGAATATTAGTGGTCTCGGCAGACCTGGAAGTGCTTTTCAGTGTGGTTATTATTGTATTTCATCCCACTCAACCGCCCACAGAGGGCCAAGGGGACCCTGTCCAAATAATAATTAGAACTCCATGAAAAAAAAGTCTGTTTACTTTTTGACTGTTACCAATAACTTTCCATCCACGATTAGTTCTATGTTTGGTTTGGGTATTATTCAGAGAAACATATACGACATTTATTATTTTTTTGTGAGCTCTGGGAAGAGTACTGGGAAGAAAATCTACCCTAAATTAAGTTATTGGCGATATACGAGTCTATTGATATATTGATCCATAGAGCTCAGCACAGAAATCCTGCCTAGGCCTTAATGGAATCCACTGGCTTCCTGAAAGTAGATCATTACGGATAACTTCATGAAACTTCCCCTCACTTTTAAATACTTATGACAGGCAGAAATGTGTTATTTTTTCAATCGGCACTTTGTGGCATGCCCTGAAAAGCACTTTCCATCTCCAGACATGATCCGAATTGGTGGTATGAATATTCCTGACATTCAGGGACTTCACTCGGTGAAGCATCACCTTTGTATGGCTTTGTGTCTTGTGTCCTTTCACCTTTCCCAGTAAGCACTTAAATGTTCTTAAAGCCAAACTAGGACTGTTTTCCTTGAATATCTGACCCCATTCAAATAATCCTGAATGCTGACAGAATTATAAGGATCAAACATCACATGTAGCAGAAATAGCCATAGCAAGGTGAACAGCAAAGTGGGAGCCCCAACATTCATGTGCATCTATAAGTCTGGCGGTGAGGAGCCAGCATCGGGTTTTCCTTCAACTCAGATGTGGCTGGGATACTTCCTAAGTCCCTCAATACCTGGCCCTCCTGCTAAGGGAAAGCCCCCGAACACCGGATAGCCTGTTCTGGGTACATTCTCGGAAAATCCTTCTGCATTCTGTTTGTGGAGAAATTCTCTTGCTTCACATCTGCCGGGGCTGTTTTAATAGGCAGGAAGTGGCCGTCGGCCTTCATCGCTTGTCAAGGGCGACCATGTTTAATTAGTGAAACCCACCAGATTCACATTTCAGACAATTGCTGCCACATTCAAAGTACTTGAACGTGATCACACGTGTTACGGATATCGGTGCCAGGCTGTCAGGTGCCGGTTTTCATTTTTATCACTGCTAAAATTTCACACGGATAATATTTCCCTGGTTTTACCGCAGGCTGTCACAAGCAGGCGTCTCTCACCTCCTTTTATATGCTGTTCGCTTTAGCTTCACTTCAGCAAACGAGTCGCATGCGTGTGCTGGAAAATATCTGTCAAGCGTATTCATGGAAACAGTAAATGCCTCGATAAGAGACTCTGTAGCGCTGATTTATTTTTGTTTACACTTTTGTTTTTTTCTTTTTAAGCACGAAACCGAACAAAATAAACTGCGGCTTGTTCCACTGTCAGTTCTAGGCCTTGTAGGGGACATTCCTGCACTACATCACATGCTTTTATGGCTAGATAGCGCCCTGACATTACATCACCCTCCACTCTGTCTGCCGCTTGACTTTTAGACAGACAGGAATATTTGAGAAAGCGTTACGTGATTAGTTGACGCCCTTGTCCAGGGGAAGTTTAAATAGCAACCAAGGTCAAGCGCTTTGCCCCCTAGCATACAGAAGCGACGTCCCACTAGGAGTTTGAACCTGCAGGCTGCCGGTAACGAGCTTGCTTCCCTTTCCACTACCTCATACCACTGCCGAGTATAATTAGAATCAGCCAGGGGCCTCCATGCGGCCTGCCCGTACTCACTGGCACGTTCAGCTTTAGATCACAGCCTCCTTGCCCCTCCCCAGGAAAGAGAAGCCGGCCCCGCCCTCGCCCGGCTCTGATTTCACCAGGGAAGATGGCGACCCCACGACCCCGGCCGGAGAGTCCCAAGGCAGCGTGGGAACAGAGTCGCACAGGATCATGGGAAAGGAGGTTAAGGAAGAGAAGAACCGACTCACAGGATGTGTGGTCAGTTGTCCCTACCTCCCTCTCCCGTGGCCACCTACCATGTGATGGCCCCACCTCCCCAGCCTCCAGCATTCACATTAGAGATAGACGACAATCTCACACATGCTCACACTCCCGGATAATTGAGAAAAGCCTCCATTCATTTTGCTAGATGACAAAGCTCATCTCACAACTTAAGACGGTTCAATTGCCTCATTACATGTGCGAACGGGGGAAGAACTTTTAAAGGTGATATTTGGACTGGCACAGGACATCTATGTGCTTCCAGCCAAACAGTATGCTCACAGACGGGGTGCCAGTACAAATACCCACCTCTTTTAAAGCAGAAAATCGAATAGCTTTCGTATCCCCTCGACTTGGGTAAATATTATGGCTAGAGTAACGTCTATACGTGCTAACCTCAGAAAGGGAAACACGCTCGTCGGGGCAGAAGATGCGGGTCTGTATAAATAAGGGGCCAGTTTTTCTTCAGTACATCCTCTGGATCTCCGGCCTTTATCTGCCTGCTCCTACACAGCTCCTGGCCCGTGACTCAACATTACTAAGCTAATAGAGATTCTGTTGTGTTGTCGGCCCAGTCGTTTTGCCTCCGATTGCCACGGGATGACTGGCAGGGAATGCGAATGCTCCTGAGATGTTGTTTAAAGTGGGAGCCCTGGTAGCTGTTTAGTGGTAGGGCCGTGTATACACAGAGGGAAGGGAGGCCAAGCACTTTTCTGGAAGGTACAACAGGAGCTGCCTGTCTGCCGGAGGTGTTAATGCACAACATCCCCGTCACGTGCGGCAATCTGTAACTGGGTTTGTGCACACTGACCCAGGACGCCCTTTCGGCAGGGCACACAGCTTCCCTGTGTTACCTTTTCCTTTTCAGCCTTGAGCCCGCAGCTTGTTTATATCAGAATCTGGTGGTTTTAGGGCTGCGTTTCCGTGCCATTCTCTGGCCGGCAGAGCAAACCCACAGCCCCACTTACAGCACTCTCTCGCAGCTGCGGTGACCCGTCCTTCGTGTACGCGGGGCGTCGACCCGTGCCGCGATCCCCACCAGCGCGGCCCATCGCTCTCCGGGTGCAGCCAGAAAGGAGCGTCGCCTCGCAGCCCTGGGGAGCCGGGAAGCTGGGGCAGTCGCAACCTTCGCGCCGGATAAACACTCCCAGCGACCTCTGACCGGGCTGGGCGGTGCTTTCACAAGCATCCCCGCTGACCTTCATGCCGGTGCCGATTTCTAACGGAGTGTGGCGGACGGGTCAGCCGGGCATGGGGGCGACGGCCGGGCCGGGCTGCGGTCAGTGCTCCGCGCCGGTGGCGTGGCGCAAACACGCTGCCGGGCCTGTTTTTCCTGCTTAATTGTGTCCAGATGGGCGAGCCTGTACCAGATGGGGCACGAGGGGTGGGGGCTGCGATGCTTCTTGGCTGACATCACCCCACAACTTGACGCTGGGAGAGAGAAAAGACTCAGATGGAGCCTGACCACGATTGGATGGAACGTTCGCTCTCAGGGGCAGAAGTCAGGGAGCTATTTTTGCCTCCGGCAACATAATTCTCTTTTTTTATTTATTTATTTTTTTTGCTGCTTTTCTGTGGAGAGTCAAAGAGCTTGGGGCCATCATTTAGAAAAATGCCTGATGTTGTTTATAATGGAAGCCAAGGGGAGAAATGAAGGATGTGAGCGGACGTCTGGAGAACAGGCATCACAGATAGTAATCGGCGCTTTTGGCCCGGCTGAGCACCGCCATTATTTTCATGTTTGGATTTATAAATAGGCCAGTGTGCCCTCTTTTGCAATTAAGCTCCGACGATTTATGGACTGGCATGTCCACAAATTGCATGAGGCACCATGCATGTAGCCCTTTCCCAAAAGAGCGCGCTCATTCCCAGCACTGGCTAACATCTCCTTGGGGGGGGGGGGGGGGGGATTAGGAGAAAAATTCCCCTCTTGTACTGCACCCCTGCAAAACATTGCTGTCGAGGGGATATCGACCTCCCGCCTAGTCACATTTCCATAACAGGAGCATCTTAACTCTGTACCCTGTCTAACTCAATTTTCAGATCCACAAGCAAAATAAACGAAACATATCGTCAAAGGGCCACGGCAATTTTCTGGTTGTTTCTGCAGCTTGAATTGAGCGTTCCAAACCTGAAAGCGTGGGTTACCGGCCTGGCTGGGCTGCCTTGGGTCTCACCAGTGAGATCAACTGAACCACCAATGTTCTTGATCTTGACGCATCCAGCTGACGGAGCTGTTGTCTGATGCCAGGATGTACTGTACTGTATTGTATATGGTGCTGGAGGGGCATAGATCCCCTTGATGGAGGTCCATGAATATGTAACATTACACATAAAATTAGGAGGGGAGACCTAATGCAAAATTTTGTCAGAGGGTCCAGAATTTCTAGGTATGTCCCTGCGTGCTGTACTAACTTGGCGAGGGTGGGGGGGGGGGGGTGTCGCCCTGCACCGCCCCGCTAGCTGGTAGCAACACCAGGGCTTTGCAGAGACTCTGGCTACCCTCCCCATCACACGGCCCTTGACACCGTTACAGTCTGAGCCCGGTGACGCCCCCGTAAGCTTCTGAGGGAGAGGTGCCGTCCAGTCAAGCGCTGTTACGCACACCCTGTCCCCCCCGGCCTTCCCTGAACCCTCCCTGCCGAGCCGAGGCCAGGCCAGGATGGAAAACGGGAGCAGGCCAAAGGCAGGGAGGCTTCCGGCCTGGAGAGCGCAGTGGGCAGCCTGCGGTATCCAAGGGGCACGGAGCACGCCATAAATATGTCTCCTCAGACGGACACCACAATAAGCCCTTCTCAAATCATAGAAAAAAATCGATAAAAGGGTTTTATTTACTGTTGGCGAGACACGCCTGCTGAGTTACCCCTGCTGGGGTGTCGGGGGAGGGTGGGGGGGAGTCAGTGCTCCCCCCACCCAGGAGAGGGACATAAACACTTATATCTCCACTTTTTGGAAAAGGGTGTGAAGGCACTGACCCACAACCAGACAGCCCAAGTGATTTCCCCACCAGAGACGTCTGCAGAAGCACCAATGGGCACCAAGCAGCCCGAAGGCTGAGGAGGCCCCCCCTGAGCATGACCCTCGAGAGCTTCCGTAAATATCCTGTCAACAGAGTAGAGAAGGCACTGTGATTAAAAGCACATGAGCCCGTGAATCGCTTAACATGACAGGGCGGCAGTGTCCTCTCGCACACGCGTGTGCCGTAGACGTCCCGAGGCCTGGCTTGTTAAATCTGTCCTCGCCTGCTCGGGCGGGAGGCTGATGTAATGTTTGATACGCATATAAAGGATCCCTTCTGGAGATCAAGGCCAAGCAAGACGCGCTGCTGAAAGGAGGAGTATAGGGCATGTTTAAGTTAATAAGTGAAACTGCCTGCTGCAGTTCTTCCAGCAGCCTGCAGAGGTCCTTCTGGTTTTTCCCCGTAAGAAATATATATATTTTTGTGCAATGGCAGCATCATACCTTTAAATTCCGGTCAGGTGCACAGTTATATAGATTATTCACTTACATCGGCAGATGTTTAAAATTGAATGCATTGGTCCAAATCATTCCGGTGCCTTCCGCTTCAGTCTCATACCAGCCAGCCTTCAGGGCATGCTAACACCAGGTTTGCCATTCTGTCTGGCAGGGCGCAAGAGATGCTGGAAGCGGAGTGATGCCAGTGGACAGCCAAAGAGCCGAGGCGCTCCCAAGGAGCTGTGCCACCCAGACCGCAGGAAGTGACTCTGGCCACGCAGATGATGTCATCAGGAAGAGCCAGGCAGTGGAGGAAAGGTGATGCATTCCCATGCCCTATAAACACACAAATACATGCAGATGATGTCATCAGGAAGAGTCAGGCAGGGGGAAAGGTGATGCATTCCCATGCCATATAAACACATACATACACACAGGTGATGTCATCAGGAAGAGCCAGGCGTAGGGGGAAAAGTGATGCATTCCTATGCCATAAAGACACACACCTACATGTAGATGATGTCATCAGGAAGAACCAGGTGTTGGGGGAAAACTGATGCATTCCCATGCCATATAAACACACACATACTGTACACACGGATGATGTCATCAGGAAGAGTCAGGCAGGGGCAAAGGGGATGCATTCCCATGCCATATAAAACACACATACACGCAGATGATGTCATCAGGAAGAGCCAGGCAGAGTGGGAAAGGTGATGCATTCTCATGCCATATAAACACACACATACACACAGATGATGTCATCAGGAAGAGCCATGCAAAGGAGGAAAAGTAATGCATTCCAATGCAATATAAACACACACATACACGGAGATGATGTCATCAGGAAGAGCCAGGCAGAGGGGGAAAAGTGATGCATTCCCATGCCATATAAACACACACATTGACCACACTGTTGCAGAACATGCAAGTTCTGCTTTAGGCAAGCAGCAAAATCAATTCTGTGTTTGATTTACAGAACAGTGCCAAGGGAGACCAAGGCTGGACGTGGCCAATCACAGCTGTACATGCAGCTTCAGAAGTTCACTGTGTCTGCAGATAAGGTGCCTGTCACGTCTGTCGGAGCAGGAACACAAGGGAGAGGTTAGAGTATCTTGGCTTCCTGCTGGGCTGCCTAATTGTGCCCTGAGTTGAGCCAGCAGCCAATGAGATGCGAGGGAGATTAAATCATACAGGCCAGGACAATGGAGGGGAACTGTCACCCAATACGAAGAGTGATATGCTTGTTTGAAAAAGACTGAGTGTGAAAGATCTGCTGGCTTAGGTCAAGCTGTCCAGCTTCCAGGAATTGTCCCAGAATCAGAGCCAGGGCAGTAGAGAGAATGTTTCTGGGGGGTGGACAAGCTGGGGAGAGGGGGCAGAGGAGCAGATTTTAGGAGCAAAGTTGAAGAGGATGGACTATGGTCCCCTCTCAAATAAGCCAGATGGCAGCATAAAATATGGTCCAGTTTGCGGAATGTTGGCCTCACTGCCGGTCCTGTTCTTTTTCTTGTCTCGTTTGGCTTCTGGAAGACTCTCACTTGGCTGAAAGACAACGTCGCCATGGCGACCCACATCTGCTGTACTGCCAACCTGGACGGATTTGAGGCCGCGAAGAGGTGCCAGGCCACCCTCGAGGAGGAGATCCTGTCCAATGGGGCTAGAATTGAGCTGGTCAAGAAGGTACAGAGGACAGAAGGCTCTCTTGAACTGAAAATTAGGACAAATGCCGTAATATCACAGTCTGAATGCCGTATATTGCAGCTGGGTTTCTAAAATGCTTGCAGAGAGGTATTTAATTCAGCACAACTTGCAACATCATATGCACACAGGCCAAATATCTCAATGAAGTTCATCATCAGGTCAAATGCTAACAGAACATCACCCAGCTGCTAGACTGCCTCTTTCATGTACAAAGCATTGGATGGAGTGGATTTGTATATAGACCTTGGTAATAAGACATTGCTAGGCCAATCCTCATACCCATGGGAGATAAGCAGGAAGATTTTGCAAGTGTGAGTCAAACACTACAGTCTTTCGCCCAAGAGCTTTGCCTACAATTCAAAGAAGTCAGGAATTAAGTTCCTGAACCTCTACTGTGAGCTGCCACCTCCACCTGAAAGCCTATCCCGTATCCTAATGGCCCTTTACAGGAGGGCCGGAGTCTGGTTCGAGCCGAGCATCCTGGGAGTGCCAAGATCGAGGAGTTCCTGGGCCAGCTGGAGGCACTGTGGGAGGAGCTGAAGAGGAGGCACCAGAGGAATGTGATAGTGCTGCAAGAGTCGGAGAAGCTCAACCTTAAGGTAGGCCAGCTAGCAGCAATGCTCCGCACAGTTTGCTCTACCGTAAGGTTGGCCGACCTGCAGCAATGTGCTGCACACGTCACTCTACCTTAAGGTAGGCCGGCCAGCAGCGGCACCTACGCCTTTATGCCATGGGCGTCTTCCACAAAGGCTATCCTTTTTGGGAAGCCTAGCCTACAAATTGGCATTACACAAGGTTTTTATGATGGTGCAAGACAGCAGATAAGAGTCGGCCAGCCACAGTTCGGCGCTTTACTGCAAGAGGGGTGAATCCGAACTTGACCTTGACTGCTCAAAATTTGCTTATCTCCCTCCTCGGTCCTTACTTGAACCTCCATCTTCAAAGCCTAATTACAAGCCCTTGGCTTTATGTTGCAATACAATCAGAAGAATTTTCCATTTGTTTGCAGAATGGGGCATGTGAGCAAACACCACTCATAATTGACCAAATTACCCCCCCCCCCCCCCCCCCCCGTACAGGCCATGAATGTCCTGAAGGACCTGAGCAGCCTGGAGACGTGGCTGCAGTCGGTGGAACGCTCTGTCCGGCAGTCCTCGCTCGCCGGGGACCCCGAGTCCATGAGCGCGGCCGAGCGGGAGAGCCGCCTGCTGGAGAGGGAGGTGGCGTCCCGAGGCCTGGAGCTGCGCGGCCTGCGGCGGGAGGTGGACGAGCTGCGCTGCCGGCGACACGCGCACGCCGAGCGGCTCCCGGCGCGCATGGCCGAGGTGGAGGAGAAGTGGGTACCGCTGCAGGCCGGCGCTGCTAGGCCACTCACACCCCCACAAAGACCAATGATACAAACCAGGCCGGTGTCCCATTTCATGGTAACAGCAAGAGCCCTTGCGGCCCAGGGACTCTGTTGGGACAGACAACTCCATGGTCTCTGTCACTCCCTCCAACGGCCTAAGCAGTCTTGGCCTAAATCCACAGCATGAATCATATGCTATAGATAATAGGTGAGCAGATTCCAGTACACTCACGCAAGAAAAAAAAAATCTCTCTATTAAACTTTTTTTTAATTCATACTTTATCATTATGAATGTGCAAATTGGAAACAGTATGTGCAAATTGGATAATAATTCATGAAGTTGGCGCGGAGTTTCTCGTTCTCCCCCGTATAGAGAAAGTAACTCATCCCAGGTTTCTAACTGGCTAATATATCTCCGGTAATCACACAGATCGTCAGTCTTAATGGATTCATAAGCCGTTCGTCAAAGAGTCGGAGCACAGCCACGGGTGACTTACGTTTCAATGGAGACACTGTTTCACCGCCATGCGCATTTTAGGATTATGGCGTCGAGTTTGGTTGGGGAGATATTTTCCTGGTGGCCCTTGTAAAAGTATACGAGGCAAGGTGTTCTGTTAGACGCACGTATGTCTATAAACACAAGACATGCTCTGTTAGAGACAGCAAGCGTCCCAAGGAAAACAGGGTGGTGGAAAAGGCCCCATTTATCGGTGTCCAGGGCAGCAGAGCACATTAAAAAAAAAATGAAGGAAAAAACCACTTCAGAATAGAGTTTTTACATGTGGATTTTTTTTCAACTTTGGATTTGATCACTTGACATAATTTGTTTGCTGATTCACGGTCCAGGGGCCTCATTCATGCGATGGGGACGGTTGCCATAAAGCTAATCCAGGACTTGAGGATTTCCCATCATAACCTTAGAGTGGCATGATGCAGCTTGTCTCTTGGTAAACACAGCAAAGATATATGAGGTCAGTACAGGAGGACCAGAGAGAGGGAGAGACTGATTGAAGGTATCTCACAGCATGCACCGCTTAGGCAATCCCTAACTAAGTAAAATGAAAAACGTCAGGTACTTTTTGCTTTCAGACGAATGGGCCAACATGTTCTTGCCTTTAACGGGTGTTTTCCAGGGGCTGGATGGCGTTGCCCCCATCGGCTGATGCATCTTGGCCTCTCGTTCAGGTACCACAGTGTGTGCAGTGCCCTAACGCAGCAGAGCGCAGAGCTGCAGGACACACGCATGCTCACCGAGTTCCTGGAGCGTGTGGAGCTGGAAGAGGGCCAGGCGCTGCACGGGAGCCATGGCGACAGCCCAGGCCAGGTGGGCGGGACTTCTCGCCTGGGGGTGAGATGACTGATGGAAGGAAGAGCCAATGGGAGTTACTACCTTTTTAATTACCTGTCGAACCCTGTTCCTTTTTACAAAAAAGTAATGGCAAAATGATTACTAACTAGTTGCTAGTCACTAAGAAAAAGGTGTGACAACAAGGGAAGTAGGAATTCAATTCAAGCACATTATTGTCATTTTGTAACATGAAGAAATTACTTTTTGACGCCCCAGAGATGCATTTAAAGAATGCAAATAGTTAACAGCACAATAAATACAAAATAAAAGCTAAAAACAAAATGTTAAGTGGACTAAATGTTGTGTCCTTCCCAGCCCCTCCAGCACAAACTGGAGGCGGGGGCTGCTCTCTCATGCCCGGCTGGTGTCCCACTGATGGAAGACATCGGCGACCCCGTGGAGGAGCTCCGGGAGGCCGTGGTGATGCTGAATGACACAGCGAGGGAGAGAGGCCGCTCACTGTGCCAGGACCAGGGGATTCAGGAGCTGCTGACGCGGGTAGGAGCCAGAGGGGAGCTGTGTTCAGCATACACGTCTCATTGCCATTCCACAACCAACCACTAGAGGGCCATCATGCCTCATTACCCTTCCACAACTGGCCACTAGGGGGCCATCAGCACCTGTCACTTTCTAACCTGGGGGGGTTGTTGATGACAGAGTGATGGAGATTGTGTGCCAAGCACATTGCTGTACCTAGTGAGAACTTCAGCCTCCACCTGGCCAAGTGAGGCATCCCGGTTACTAAGGACACTGTCACAGCGCATACTGACCTGAGAAGATTCATGCGCAGAATCACAAACACACTGGGGCCCGACATGCACTTTTGTTTCGCCGCTACCCCCTTCTGGGCGCCGCACGGCTGTCGGATGACCATTCGGTCTGGCTGTCTTGGTTTAGAGCCTCAGGCATGCCTCCTCATCGTGGTGGTTTGCGTGGCTCAACCTAGTCTGACGCACTTCAATGCTTCTCATTATAGCTAATTAAAGGACAATGTCACATGCTCACATCAGAACGAAAAAACAGCACCTCACGTCATCATCTCAATCCATCATGCTTCTTATGCACTCAAACTAGAAAAGCGCTATCAAATTCTATATGAATAGCTTTAAGAGTCAAGCAGGGGGCACCCAGGGAACTTGCTGTTTCTCCTGTCCCGCAGTACTCCTCCCTGGGCGTGCGGATCCAGCAGGGTCTGTCGCGGAGCGAGGAGCTCAGCTCCGTCATCCGGGAGGCCGAGACGGACATGGCTGTGAAGTGTGAGCCGCACCGCTGTGGCCTGGAGAGGCTGCAGGAGCAGCAGGATGACCTAGAGGTGACCTCCCGACCCCTGACCCAATGACCCCTGCTGCACCCCGCCATGTGGTGTCCAGCTCGAGCTTTGTGTGTATCGGCTTGGGGCCTGCTAGTCTGCCGAGAAAAATGGATGCAGATGTGTGAGCGGGCAAGGGGAAGGACATGGGACACGCGTGCCGGGCCGCTGAGCCAGTCATTTGGCGGCGAATCGATCGGAGCTTAAAAGGGACTGGTGCTGCGATGGCGGGGAGGGGGGGGGGGTCGGTCTCTTTTCATACGTCTGCCACGGTTCGCAGTCTGTTTCCTGTTGTGCCGAAAGTCCCTGCCGTCTATTGAGGCCCGGCAGTCCACACTTCGTTTAACGTTGGATTCAGCTATATAAACTGTTGCATCCGACCCCACGCAGAAATGTAATTACCCACAAAGGACTGCATTGTGCGTGTTTGAGGGTCTCTGGGATTGAGGGAGGTGATTGTGGTGGGCCCCGTGTGCATGGTGGGGGGTGTATTCTGCATGAGTCATATTTGGGCAATGTTGTGTTTATCACATGCACGCACAGCTGTCTGGATACGATACCATTAAAGAACAAAAATGATCTCATCTCTCATACGAAAATAGCGCCGCGGTCATGGAGCAAGCATCTAGCGTCCTGCGTAGCCGGGGGGGGGGGGGGGGGGGGGGGGGGGGGTTACTTGCGAACAAGTTCCGTATCCCTCTCCTCTTCTCCTCCTCTCCTCTTCCCACCAATGGGGGGATGTCCACTTGTCTGTTTGCTTTTGAAAAACACAGATATAATTCAGGCGTCATTTTATCAATTTGCATCAAAGTATTTCTAGGTAAAATTCACTTAATCATTCATCCGTAATGACTCTCCAAAAGTTACACAGGCCATTTGGGAACTGGTCCGCGTTTCCACTGGTTTCAAAAAAGAATGGGATGGAAATGTTATGTAAAGGTCGGAGGTGGAACCTGACGGTGCTCAGGCAGGCGTCCGTGTCCCAATACTTCCCATCCAGGTTGACCAAGAGGTGCTGAGAGAAGAGGTGGAGGCAGCGCGGCGGTCAGCGGCTCGGCTCCGGGTGCTCTGCCTGGACAGGGTGCACGCACTGGACGGTGCGGCCCGAGCCACCCTGCAAGCCTGGGAGAAGCTGGGCGCGGCCATGGCAGAGAACCGGGTGCGGCTGCAGAACTTTGCGCGGCTCCGGGATTTCTTCCGTAACTACCTGGCCATGATGTGAGTGACTCGGGTAGATGCTCTCTACTCCAAAGGCTCTCGTGAGCTAGACAGTCAATCCCGTGCCAAAAGCTGAATAAGAGCCCACGCAGGGGAACTCGCCTCTCACGTGTCCCACTCAGAGACCAAAGCATTCCTTCACTGTGACTAAGCCCATGTTCAAGGACAACTGTTTTTTTTGGTCAGGCAACACATAACTGACTCTTCTAGTTGTGTTCCAAGATTGTCATATAATTTTTATCACTCACACATCAATTATTACTTTATTAATAATGCGATATTACTCACTTCAATATCTGTGAATCACTGAAATACTATTTCACAAATTAAAAATGAAATGCTTGGGAGCACCTATGTGAAATACATCAAAACGGAGCAGAATGTGATATTTTTTGTTGATTTTAAAGGCAATTGGCCACTGTTATGTACTGTAGGACATTAGCTGAGTCTCTTCGTAAATTAGGCTGAGAAGGGATGGCCTGATAATCAGGGCGGATTTATCTACATGATTAGCCTTGTGATATAAACCCTGGAAGCTAAGGCCTGGATTAACATTAGTGTGACAGGATTTACATCAAGCATTCACCACCCTGTCCTGCTCCCCCGCGTCCAGCTCATGGACAGAGGACACCCGGGCACGTATCTTTGACAACATAGGGCATCGTGGGAGCGCCACTCAGGAGCCGACAGTCACCGAGCTGGACTTGATGATCGAGCAGAAGTTTGAGGAATTTGACATCCTGGCTGCGGCAGGACAGGAGCTCATAGATGCAGAGCATCACCTGACCAATATGGTAAATATCTGTGCTGTACCCCACGTGGATTTCAGGAAAATACAGAATTCACTCAAAATGTACCTCTGTAAGTGGGAAAGTTATGAGCTCATCCTAAAAAAGACCCTGTGCTTTTAAAGTATTAAGAGGACTACCAAGATAGTTTGAGGGCTGCTTCTGTATTGACACATACGCTGACCTCTTTGTTGTGCACATCTAAAGATCAGAGAGAGGACAGAGGAACTGCAGAGCATGCTGGGATGGATCCTGGTGCGCTGGAGGGCACAGAAGCACCAGCTGCATCTTGGGAAACCCAAGCCAGAGGCTAAGGGAGATGTGATTTACTCAGAAGCCACAGTCTATACTCCAGCTCAACAGGTAGTGACCACATTCTTACAACCCCAACCTCAGCTTTTCAGCAGACAGTTACCTTAGGATGCTGGCACTGTGGACTTGGACCTCTGTCAAAAAAGTTTAATATTTCCATAAGGGGAAACTCCATTTTGTAACCTTGGCAAAGTTAATTGAAAACCTGACTTTCCTCTTAAAAGTTCCAGCTGTAAAAATGGGTAACACTGAACACTAAAAGCTGTGTTGCACCAAGTTAAAATGAAATACATGCAGAAAGCAGAGGGTCTTAATATAAACACTAAACATGGGCAGAGAGTAAAAAGGAGAGGAGTGTTAGCTAATATCTGACTAATCTTCTTGGACAGCTGGCTTTAGTTTTTCCACAGCACACAAGATTCCACTTTCCATCCCACACAGAGCGCGTCTCCACATTGCGGGAGCCAGCAGACTGCCAAGATGGCTGCCACCGGAGACACGAGTGGCCGGCTTGAAGGATGTGGCTGGGAAGAGTCGGAGAGCGGATACGAGGTCATGGGCAGCATCAGCCCCAACGGCAACGGAAGCTCCCATTCTGAAATCCAGCAAGGTCCAATAGCCATGGAGGCACCCAGGTCGCCCTTTCTTGTCGTGAAAGAACCGGGCACCCCTGCACTGGGAGGCACAGTCAACCTTATCCTCAGTTTCGGTAAAACTGGGGACAGCCAGCTGCAGGTGCAGGAAACCGTGGAAGAGGCTGAGGCTACCGAGCCAGTTCACAGGGTGAGTATCCTGGCTGATATACTGCAATCTACAGTACACGCTGGACAGGAAGTGACACAAACGGAAGCAAGGAGCCCAACCAAGAAACACTTTAGCACATCGAGGTCGCGTTGAAGGTGGAGTTTCAAGTGCCGACTGCACTTCAGGCCCCACGCTCATGTTTCTGCTGGAACTGAGGATGGTTCGTTGCTCAACATCCATAGTTCATCCGAGAAGGTCAACCAAAACAATAGTGAATGCAGCACATACTGGGAGGAACGTTTCTTACACATCAAAAGCAGTCAAAAGTCTTTCATATGCCATTCTTGCAGAGCAAATAAAAACAATACCCTTCTTTACTAGCGAGAACATATTCTCATACTGCCTCGGGTTTAATAGATCAAGAGCTTGGCGTTAGGTCTTAGGCTGACAGTGATTGGTAGGCCAGATAAAAACATGCTTGAGAACCCGAGGGCATCCATGGATGGTTCTGATCTGTGCGTTAAAGGGGAACCAGGAACATCACAGCCTTTGGGTATCGTGTTGATCTGACATCTGTATGTTTTTCTCTGTGCAGTGATGAGTTTCATCATCTCCATAGCCCCTCCCTCTGGCCGCCCCTGCGCCCTCGATATTCTTTATTTTGTTCTCCCCCTTCTTCTCTCCCTTTCCCTCAGCCTGCTGAGTCTCCCTCCTCTGCCTGTAAAAACTTTTGGAGCCGTTGCCAGGGCCTTTTGGGGAATACGTTCGGTAGTTTTAAGCGAAAGAGAAAGATTTACCGGCAGAGTGCAGACGAGGTAAACAGCATTGCTGCATGTCCAGGGTTGGTGTTGCATGGGCGGTGGTGGAGGGACGGGGGCTTACTAACAGGGCGAGGGGGTGGGTGTCTCCTCGCCCCCGTCTTTGTCGACTGCATCTCTCACAGCCTCCATTGTACGACTGTTGCCACACTTTCGCTCTGCCATGCATGGAACAGCAAGGGCGAAAGTGGCCTTCTGCTACCCCCCATGGGTCCTCTTGGTCATTGAAATGAAACCAGGTTGAGTTGAGGTGAAATGAACCCGAAAATGTGCAACTAAAAAGCACATCAGTAGGGCTAACTATTACTACTTTGGTAGGTTAAGGTGCCAGTGACTGGTTGAGTTGTGTTTAATTCCGTTTCCATGTGTTGTCTGTTTCTATTGATGAAAATCTTTTGCATGCCGAGTGACAACCTGAATCGATGGTGCTTCTGTTCCTTTCAGACTGACATTTCTCTGACGCGTATTGACTCACCAGGCTTCAAAAGCCTAAAGCCCACTTGTACTCTCTTGACGTCTCTGGCACAGTTATTTCTACTCCTGAGCTGCTTTCCTCAGCACATACAGAAAGGGCATTTGTAAAAACAGGCCTCCACCTCATTGGTACATTGGTACGTGGTGCCTGATGCAATTATTACACCGTCTGTCTTAGGCCACAAAACACTTGTAAGTATTGCTTTTCAAATAAGCCGTAGACCTGGCTAGAAGTTAAGAGAAAATCCATCACCTACCGAAGGCAGAGTACCCCGCAGGTCCACTTAACTAGATCCCCAAAGTGTTTTATTGTCAGCACAATAGTGGGAAGCTTTGGTCAGTCTACAACACAACGGCGCCTCGCAGCAAGTGAGGGATTGAATCAGGAACATCAGAATTTAAAAGGGAAGCAAACAATGGCCCATTTTCAAAAACTGCTTTTGTGTCCCACCGTACCTGAAAATATCATTAGGAATCAATGGTTAGAAAACAACAGAAAGCATTTACCTTGGAACAGTGACCGTAAACTGCATATTTATATATGTACAGACATGGACTCCAAACCTGAATGGTGAGAAAAAGTAAAAACAATTGTGCTCGTGTAACGTTGTCACAATATGCACGTTGTTTTTACAGTTTTACAGTTCAGCCATTTAACCATGTACATTTCCTGCCGAAGCAATTTGATTTAAACCCCATCAGGATGTAAACATGTAATCTCTCGTTGACAAATCCAGTTCCACCTTCACTATGGTTCCTGGCGGTGGTGTAGGCTTTCACATACATGTGATATTTGTGGTGTACCCAAATACATGACAAAACAGAAGCGGTGAGCGCAAGCACCAGCAAATTACTTGAGGCAGTTTTTGCCTGCAAAGTTCCTGCCTCAGCCACTGTTTTATGAGCATTTGACTCGTATTGTGTTTTATATGTTTGGCCAAAAAGATTCCATTTCTATGGGATAGCTGTTGTTCCGGGGCAGAGCTTCCACTTATTGCTACAGCCGCTATAGACGTGCCAGCATGGCAAACGGACTCAGTCGCTACTTGTTTACTACACTTACTCGTTTCTCATCAAACCCATTCTAGTCAGTCCTCAGGATGCTGTTCCTGTGAAATCCAGACACAAGCCTGACATCAGGCCAGATGTGTTCGGAGTGCCGACCTCTGGAGTGACCTCATGCATCACTCCCCATGTCAAAATGAGAACATGTGGGGAAAGTATAGGACTCTGTGATATAATTTAAGAATGCAAGCTGCCAGGGTAACATAGACACAATGAAAGTAGACTGACTGTGCAGCCATGTGGAGGGCATGTACTGTGTTTTTGGTGAGATCCGGATGAGGGACCGTTTATTAGCCTCCTCTGGTCTTCAGTTTTATGGCAGACTCTCTCGTCTTGACGCACTCTTCTTTCGCAGAATCGCGAATATTTCCAGCCAGTTTTCTTGTCAGTCCCGTGTCATGTACGACAGTGTGGCCAAGTGTTCCTGTTCTGGTCTGATCTGAAATAAAAAACATGTCTGTGTCTTCAGAAGAATGCAAGGCTGCTATTGTGAGCATGGGGCTTTTCCTGGATAACCCTGAATAATCACATTCACAGTAGTTATCGGGAACCCAGAATTTCAGTGCTTACAGGTACTCTGTTCTTTTCTTTACAGGTGAGTACCTATTTGCATGTTAAGGACAACAAAGCCGCCTCGCCTGAGTACGAGAACATTACTCTGCCCCGCATTGCCACTAAGGTTAAGGTCCCAACGGCTTCCTCATCCTCGTCCTCTTCGGGCTCCTCTTCCTCTGCCTCTTTGCTTAAGAGTAGCCCCAGCTCCGTCATTGACAGCCTGAAGAGGAGGAGCAAAAAGCGGAAGAGGAAGAGGGAGGAGAGGAGGCACACCATCCAGAGGGTAATGGGGGAGGTCCTGGCAGAATCTGCACCCCCCTCTTTGGTCCAGCAAGTCATACACAGCACGAATACTTGGCCTCTAAAGGAGAGGAAGAAGGTCTCAAAAGAAGCAGCCTCCCTTAGGGGCACAGAGACCCAGGACTATGTGAGGAACCCCCTGTTGAAGGACATAGATGCTGAGTGTACGGGAGACTCGCTCCTTGTTCAGCCTGGTGTGGAGAAAACCCCAGGTTCAATTCCGGCAGAGCATGGCAAGAACCACTGCAGATACCTGTCTCTGGGGTCCGTGTTGAGCTTTGACCTGCCCAAAGACTTGAGCCTGATCCCCAGCATTCCTGATGTCATAACCATTTGCCCTCCAGATCCTAAAGCAACAGACCACCTCAGAAATTACACAGACCCCCTTGACCCCAACAGCCGCTATTCTCGCACGGAGAGACATGCAACGATGACGACGTTCAAGCAAACATGTTCACCACCTATCCCTCAAGAAACATCCAAACTCAGCCCAACAGCGATAGTGACCAGTTCTGTTGTCTACCATGGCATTCCACCACCAGAAAGGGTTAAACCTTCACCAAATCAGAGTCAGGCCAGAGTACACAGTGACCAACCAGATCTCCAGTTAAGTCGTCTGCCAGGTATCAGTGGCCAATATGAACCAGGGCAAGAAGAGGACAAAATGGCTGCAGTTCTGGACATCAGTGGACCCATGCCCAGCAAAAGCTTTATCCCATGTGTGCATAGAGAGGAAGAACACCTTAAAACAGATGTTAATGGTGACAAATCTACTGTACTTTCAGTGAACCACGTATGTCCAAGTGTGCACACTAAAGTTTTGGACCTGAAAGACCATCGGTATCACAAGAACTCCATTTCAGACTCAAATGTAGCCTCGACCATTGTCAAGGGCCTCAGGGCTTCTACAGGTAGGATGGAGAGTTCAGCAGGCTTAGGAACACGCAGCTCTGAGAGCATGAGGATCTGCACTGAAGCGGCGCTGGGTAAAGCAATATTTGTACAGGCGGAGAAGTGTGATGGGGACCTAACTGGCCTCAAAATGAAGGCGATGCCCACTGCAGAGGACAGCGTCCATCCAGACCATCAGCAGTTTGAAGAGGAGGAGGAAGAGCTGGAGGACATCTGGAATCAGACTAACGGCTACCGGCAGAGCATATGCTCTGACATCATGTACCAGACACACCAGGAAGAGATGGCAAACTCTCCACCCGGCCAGCCACAGGAACCACCCACCCAGGGTCAGGCCGTGCTCTACAGAAAACTTGTTACTGCCTCAGCACCCAACCTTCTGGTAGCAGAGTTCAGGCTACCACCTTCAGTCCAGTCCCTGTTAGGCTACAACAAGGACCCAAATAAAGAGGGCAAGAGCCTTTCCAGGGGGAACAGGAAGTCCTGGGCTGCATTCTCAGAGAAGGAACCAATGAGCGGGAAGGTAGCACTGGTAAATGAGACTGCCTCCAATTCCATGAAGCTGCCTAACACAGAGGACCAGGAAAAATACATCTACCATTACAGAGAGGATGAGGAGGAGGATGAGGATGAGGATTTGAAGGAGGGCACAGGTTGTCCGAAGGTGAGGGCCACCTTCACAAAAAGTCAATGAAATTCCCACATGCTAAACGTGCCTCCTGCAGTGTCCCTATGGCAACAGTTCACAACACATGCACAAAAGGACTTCATAACAAAGGTGCTGGCTTCAATAAGTACACCTAAAAGCCAGTTGAGGTTCTACTTACTCTATGTCTATTTATGTTTTATAGCTATACAATTTCAAGTTTGTCAATGTAACCATATTTATGTCCAGGGCATACTGGAATATATATTCCATTAATGTTTTATTTAAATAATTGCTCTTTTCATTTTCTATTTCCTAAAATTTTCATAATGCACTTAAAAATCTAATATTCAAAGACCTAATCTCTGGCACCATCTAGTGGTCAAACAAGAGATATTTGACTGAGCATTTTCTATTTTGACCTTACAAGTTAGAACATCTGAACACCCCACAGGACCAATCCATGAGCCTGTTCTCAGTTCACATGGGTTTAAAGGAAGCTCACCATCAGGCAGTGGGCATGGACTGTGGCAGAGATGAACACAGACATACAACCACCCCAGGAGGGCACTCTAACTCAACGGTATGAAGCAACTTCTTGCTTTTCGAATATATGATTCATTGCTACAGAGAGATTTCAAAACAAGATTAAAACCATTAATTGACCCTAAATTTCACTTGTTCTCGATCCCTTGAGTGTGGCAAAAACCTGCCGAAAAAGATATCAAACTATACAGAAGGCAAAAAACAAGCTATGCAGGGCCATGCACTGCTAATGGATGAAATGTGTGAATAGAAGGCTCTGCATACAATGGTGGTGTTTGCTGTTTCAGAATGGGAGGAAGCCCGAGTTTCAGTCGATGGAGGGGACGCTGGAGAGGAAACACAAGCTACAGTTAGGCGGGAAGAGGGTAAGGGGAGGGGCTTTGCAGTTTTGGGGGCCGGTCCAATGGGAAGAGCCTCAGTTAACACTAGAGGCAGCCGCACTCCAGTGATCCTGAAACCTGATTGGTCTCTTCAGCCACTTGTCTGCTCCCTGCAGGCTCCTTGCCGTGCCTGGAACACCTACCATGCTGTGCTCTTCAGGCAGACGCTGTGCTTCTACCAAGACCGCAAGGACACACTGAAGGTGAAGCTTTCAAACAGGGATTGTGACAGGGCATTTAAATTAACAGTGTCTCTCAACCCTGTCCTCATGGACCCACAGACAGCTCCCAACACACCTGAAGCAAACCACCAAGCAATGAAGAAAGCCCAATACCCGGTACTGGTGTGTTGGGAATTGGGGGGCAGCAAAAATGTGGAATGTCTGGGGGTCCCTGAGGACTGGGTTAAGAAGCAATGGTTTCATTAGTTACACGCACATTACAACCTAGTCTTGTCTGCACATCATGTCTGTAACGTTCCCACGCAGAGCTCTGTGTCCGGGCTGCCGCTGAACCTCACCGGAGCTGAATGCATGCCGGTTCCTGAGTACAGCAAAAGGGCCAACTGCTTCAGCTTACGGTGAGCGAAGGAAGCTTCTCTCGGCCATCTGTCAGCCTTCTCCATGTCGTAGACTGGGCTCACTTTAATGTCTCCATCGTGGCTGTGTTCATTCTGGGCCCTTGGGTAGCTGGACCCTCCGTCCAATAGCACTCTCTGTCCTTCCAGCCTACGTGACGGCTCGGAATACCTTCTTAGCGCCTCCTCCCGGTTTCTGATGAAGAAATGGATGCTGAAGATCCAAGCAAATTCAGGTACAGGTCTGGCAAATCACAAAGCCATCTGTTGCCTCTGTACCGTATCATCGCACACTATGTCCTTTCAGCACAAGCCTTCAGTTTCTCTAAATTCTGTTGTATGAATGAAATACCACTAGTTTTTTTTTCCTTTATAGATCTAGCATTGTTATGTTTATGTTGCTAAACCTGCACAGCATATGCCCTGATTGATATCGCTCCTGACAGACTTTATTTTTGTTGGGAAACCCTATACAGAAGGGACCTTTGTTTCTCAAAGAAACTAAGCACCTTTGTTATTCACATTCACCGATTTTTGAGTTTTTGCTGGAGTGAAGTGCATGAAAAATGAGCCAAAAATATTCCTGTGAAAGTGTAAACAGGCCCACCTGTGTGTTTGACAGTACTCAGTGAGGCAGAGCCCCCCAGGCCCCTGCCCGCAGCCCCCGTGGAAGACCGCACCCTTGCCACGTAAGAGCTGCCACTGCGCACACAGGGGACCTCCATGAAAGTGGCAGCCTCCTGCCTACTGCCACGCCTTGCCACACAAAACACCAGTGCACAACAACTCTGCTTAAGTTCCATAATATATATAGCTATTCCTTCTCATAGGTGACTGTTATGGTTATTTTTAATACCAGGCTTTTAGTAAGGCTACTTTTAAGTCTGTTTAATAACAGTGCAATTCACATACTGAACACTAGAGGTAGTACAAGTGCTACAATTCCGTAGCTGGCGCTCTCTGAGTAAGACGTCATTCGGCGTCTGAGCTGACAGCTTGATCCAAGCCGACCTCTCTATTCACGGCGGCATTTGAGACAAAGTGCTTTTCTTTGTTGGAGATGTCAGTCTGATTTATGAGTGGGACGGCTTTCAAACGGACTTTCATCCTGCTTCCGGCTGCTTTCCAACCGCAACCGTGGGACAAAAACACGCCACCGATGACATCAGAGGTGGCATCGCGCCGTCCTCTCCATCGGGCTGTAGCCAGGCCGGCACGGCCAAAGGAAAAGAGATCGTGGTCCTGCCCAGAGACAGCGCTCAGATCCCGGAAGGACACCGAAAAAACCTACAGGACCTGTCCTCGGCCTCCTCTTCACACGCAGGTCATCACACAGCTAAATGTTTAACACTACAAAGCCTTAAAAACACATAAGAGGTATTTAACTGTCTGTCAGTTGACATGTATGTCTGAATGCATCCTGGAATGTGATTGGTCAGTCTCTCTGCTCTGATTGAAGGATTGGTCAGACCTCATTGGCTGGCAGGTATTGTAATGCCCAAATATGACTGAAGACCACTGAACCCTTTGGCTCTCCACAGGATACTATTACGGCTCCCTGAGGCAGAGGCCATCTCCGAGCCCGCCGGAGACTGCCCCCCCCATCCCACTCACATCACCCCCCAGCAGTAAACGCCGATCTCACTCCTTTACCTCAGGTACCCCCACCGTAAAAGAAACAGCACAGACAGCTGCTCATCACTACTACAACATGTCCCAAGAAAAGCCAACCTATACTCACCTTTCAGTTTTGCTATCATTGAGACCTTTGGCTGAACATTTACCTCTTACCCCTCACACTTATGGTGTGCTTATTATGCAGGGGGCTTGGTGGCTAGCGTACAATTCCAGGAGGCACTTGGAAAAACTTGTTTTGAGGCAATAGCCAGCAGTAAAAATGGGTGAAGTGTGAAACTGTTGCTCTGGGTTCTGCTACACAAATAAATGCTGGAATCTGATCTCCCCGGCAGCCACATACCAGAGGATTACTCCCGTGACTGTGCCCCCGGGCAGCCACGGCAGCAGCTCCAGCTACTCAGTGACTCTCTTCATCAGAGACCACCTCTCGGAGGCCGGGCCCAGTGGCACTACTCCGGATCTGGCCCCGACGGCACCCTGGAGGCAGGGACCGCCCACAGACTCACCCCACGGGCGGAGCTACGCATCCCTCCCACGGCCGCGGAACAAGTCCGTCTTCAAGAAGTTCTTTGGGAAGAGAGAGTGACCGCGGCATGACCTCTGACCTTTGGGGACCATGGGAAAAGGGCACATGAATCCGTGCAAAATCACTGACGCCGCAGTGTTTGAGTTCCTGTGTGCAGAGCACATTAAGTTGCCTTGTGTTTTTTTTTTTCTGTTTTGAATATTTATGTTTGGCAAGGAAAATGGCTGAGCCCACACATTTGCTGTTGCTTTGCCGTTTATCATTTTTGTTATTCCTCCGGTTGTCACTTGTTTGTTCCCTTTCTTCTGATGTCACAGCAGAGCTTCCGACAGACATACTGTACCCCTGAGGTCAAACACTCAAAAGGGTCATGCTGTTCCTACAAATTCTTAACCCCTTTCAAGAACATACTCTGCCAGCTACTAAGTAATCGTGAGACTCGATTTAAATCCTACTGAAAGACTAATTTAACAGAATGACGCTCACTGAAGCTTCGTGACGGAGCAGGAATGCTTTCTACAGTGCAAAAAATTATTCAAACGAGTGTGAATAACATGAAGTACAGTTTCACCGATTGTTGTCATTCCTTCTCGTGTTTTTATGATGCGTTTTGTTTGATGGATGCGTTTTCCCACAACTGTGCAGTTGATCTGAATTAAATACCAGATTTGTGTAACAGAGACTTGTATGTCGTTCTCTGCCTGAAACGCCCAGCATTTGCTTCGGTCTGGGCATCTGGATCAGACTTTGAACATCTAAAACCCAATGATGCTCACCAAAAAAAAAAAAAAAAACAAACATTCCACTCTGCGGGTATGAAGGCCCCCCCACCCCATCATCTTCTTTGAAACGTTGCATTAGCTTTGCCCGCTGTATAAGAAACTCGGCGCTGTAGATCCCGTGTTGATGTCTGCTGCTTAGGCACCGCAGGCTCCTGCCTGCCGAGGGCTGATTCACCACCTCATAGCTACGAGAGACGAGTTCCAGGGTCACAGCTGGCCTCATATGTTAGGAGACGACATGCAGTCGAGACATTAGTTTGCCGTGTTTACATGAAGTACGCAGACTATAAACACACACACACAAAGGAAGTCCTCCGACGTCCCACCAGCTAACATGACTGGGATTCTTCCAGAGGTTTGAGCTTGAACATTTGTAACTGCAGGAAATGCATAACTGATTTTATAAAAAACTTGGAAGGGGTCATGTGACACGGTGCAGGGGAAGGGCTGTTCATTTAGCTGTCCGAGTTTAGCATCTGTTCAGAAATATCAATTAAAATTTTAACACGACGGAAGTCAGAAGCTCCATGCAGTGGCTAAAGTGAGCTAGAGAAGACTTCGAGAAGGGGACAGGAAAGCGTGCAAGAAGAAACTAGCACAGATGGGGGAGGAGAAGATCCCTTTTGGTACTTGGTAGCCCTCTGACTTTGAGACGTAAGCAAAACATAGTGTGTTGCCAGGCAGGTGAAACAGCAAACCGATCAGGGAGGCAATGAATAATTGGACAAGACAGGCTGTGGCTGCTTAGATGAATGAGTGCCTTTTTGTTTTGTCAGGACAGGATTAAAAGTTTTGGGGAGTTGTGACACAAGCTCAATTGGAATGTCCTGTTGTACAAAGAAAAGCCCAAACCTGGCAGGTCTTCAGCTTGGATTGGAGACAATCAATACAGTTCAGCAGCGGGAATGCAGACGCGCACCGTGCTGGGGGAGGATGCGGCACGGAAAGCAAGGCCTGCTCCTGCAGCCCCGACGTGGCGGGCGGCAGCAAAATGCAGATTTGTCACGACAAACGAAGAACAAAAACAACAGATGGAGAAAGAGGGGAAAAAAACAAGGAGAGAGACAAAAAGTAAGGAGAAGAGTGATGGCTGGGGGGGGGCTGAAAGGGAAACTGTCTGGAGAACAATGTGCCCCCCCAGCAAGCAGCCTCTACACCAGCGTTTCCCGGTCCATAGGGACCCAAAGCCAGGCCACATTTTTGCTCCCTCCCAGCTCCCAGCCTATCAAGAACAAGAAATACTTGATATGGGTGTGCTGGGAGCTTGGGGGGGAGCAAAAACATGGACTGTCTGGGGGTCCCCTAGGACCGGGTCGGGAAACACTACTCTAGACGGCAATAACGTAATGCAACAGCCCCACTGCTCCAAGGCTACTTTTCTCACTCACCACCAAGAAACACAGAAGCTGCAGAAACGGACGAGCCGACTGCGGAGAGCCGTGTTCATCCGGGGGCCCTGGCCAAGCTCGCGGCCGCCTTCAGCACAGCCGACTTAGAATAGGTCACGTCACATCAAAGACAGACAGTGTGGTGACGAGGCGAGTCGCCCTTCTGGCTGGAGGCCACGTGCGCAGCCCGTGCCCAGCGCGCACGCACCTGTCAATAAGGCCACCGCGCCTGCCCGCCAGGACCCGCAGTCCCCGCCTTTTCTCCGGGTTAAAAACAGAATCGCATCTCCGTGGGTCTCGATGCCGGAGTCTGCGGCACTTTTTACAGTGAAACACGGGATTGAGACGGCTTCCTGTCCCATCTGCTGAACGGCAAATCTATTACCAGCAGGAGAAGGGAGGAAACACAAGCATACCTGTCAAATCCCAGCTGCTGGACCGTCATGCGAGTCGGTAAAAACAAAAATACTCTGCAAAGCTGTCTGTGAGTGGACACCGTGCCACAGTGCACAGGTTTGCAGGTTTTCTGGGTGGGCCTGGTTAGGGGGCCCGATGCAGCAAAGAGTTACTCCAGTTACAGTTAGAGGTCAGTTATAGGCAGCCCAGTCCTCAATAGTGTCCTCAGCACTTCCCACAATGCACTGCAATAAGCCCCCAACAGCAGCCAAAAATTCAATGACCTGACACTTGGGCAATGGCTGTGCTGCAAACAGCCTGTAACTTCCCCTGGGTTGGGAATGAAAAGGGAAGAGGGTGGGGCGGGGTCATTGACCTTGAAGGTCAGACGACTGATGCCAGCCAGGAAGTGAATGTGTTCTGTCACCCGTCGGTCAGTCAATCATTAACACAGCAAGCGTCAGCAAGCTCAATCCAATGATGAGTAAACGATTTTCGGGAAAGAAAAAAAAGAAAGACAAAAGCACAATCCCTACCCCCAGATCCTAAGGGCACAAAACCACTGACAAGCCTGACAAGTCAATAGCTCCACAGCACGGGCAGGCTTTTCATTATAACGACCTCTGCCTCTCCCAGGACAATGTGCGCACTCATCACAATCAGGGGAATTCTCTCAATCCTGCAGGTACCGAACGCGTATCCTGGCTGTGTCATTACACTGCAGCACCACTAGGGGGCAAAACCTCACTTCTAGATACGATACCAGTCTGACAGAATGCATTGTCCTGCTCCACCATGCAGAATGAGCTAAGCAAACAATCATAATCTAATTACACATCAGCAAGAGCCCGCTGCATGGCAATCATGCCAATCTATCTGAGGCCTCGCAGACACATTCGGAGGGAACGGGATCTGACCCACGCCTCGCCACGGGCGGTGCAGCCACCGAAGCCACCTGCAGTCACCGTGAGATGGTCGCTCAGTGAGCTGTGAGCCAATATCGAGTGTCTGATTGATTGTGACAGGCAGGTGAGCTCTCATATGACGGGGGGGGGGGGGTTGCTAGGGAGACCTGCAGACTCCACATTCAAACCAGGCTGGACTGATTTCAGAGCAGGACCCTCAACAGAGGTGAAAATGTCCCTGCTCCTGAATGGTGGGGGTGGTGGTGCTGGGTGCTGGGCGAGCGTTTCCCCGCGGCCACGGTGATGAATTCAACATGAAGGATCTCATATGTCCCACCCCCCAACCCCCCCCCCCCATGATCTCATATGGGGGGGGGGCTGAGTAATGATCGATGACAGCCCAGAAAGTGTAATCTATGCTGTCATATAGCTCCATGACACTATTCCTCAGGCTCCCTGCAGGACACCCAAGGGGACCTTGGGGCTCATACAGTCACCTAGAGATACGGCTAGGATGGGGCGGGGGGCAAGAGGAGCAGTCATCAGTGACAGGAACTTTCGGAGACCCTTGGGATGGAATGATAGTGATTGAAGCCAGAGAGGTCGGATTTAAAGGGACAACGTGGCCCCTGGGCGCCTCCTGTCTGCCTTCTCTTTGACGATAACCACGGAAATGTGCCTTAAAGAGCCACAAATGCCACAGTGATATGGGAACAAAGCCCACAATCAGAAGCTTCCAGGCTTAAATCCCACAGATGGTTTAACTGACCTGTTTAACCAACCCAGACGCTTAACCTCAGTTTGCTCAGGTGGGAAGACATGCAAGGCGATACTGCCATGTAACTTAATCGAAGCCTTTGAGCTCTTAGTCTGGCTGCTCCATCATTCACACAAACCAGAGAAGCCGGATCCTCTGAATTTAGCTGATAAACCTTATCTATGCTTCTATATATTTTTTTAAATGAACAATGTTTAACTTCCCAAATGCCAGCTTTGTGAACACCTGACCCATGGAGAATGCAGACACTAGGAACAAAACCCTATTTGTTAAATGCTGCCCACCTCTTATTGGGGTGGGGGGGGGTGTGCCTGTGAAATGTCTGCCCAGGACCACCCGGAACTCAGCTTAGTATTTGTTTAACCTGCAATACATTCTAGCAGCCTGTCACAATCACGTGTCATGCAACATTGCATGTTGCCCTTGGCAATGAACCACTGAGCAGTGGGGGCTTATCAGGACCTCCGACGGCCAACCAGGCTGCTGCATCCCAGAATCCCCTGCTGTTTTGCGACGCGTCCCACCCACGGCTGGCAGGTGGACACACTGGCGATGGTGACACTTCCATATTACCGAGAGAGGCTCTGCAACCCCAAAACACACAGCTTCAGTCTCAGAGCAGCGATTAACTCTAATTACTGGTGTAATGACACAATTAAATTCACTTTAGCACAAAAAAGGCAAGGTCGCCTGCTGCTGGTTTCACCGAAGCAGTCTGATTTCCCGCAGACACGTTGACGAGACGGAGCCAAGACCCCCACAGTTCTGCGCCGTACATGCAACTGTATGGACAGGCGTGTTACCAATGGATTCTAACAATGCATCTGACAAATCAGGCCCCTGCTCCTTCACGATTTCACCTGAAGGTCCACTTAATCACCCGCCCCTTAAGACGCGGATCCAACAGAATGCTTCACGCACACCCCAGTGGCACACGGACGTAGGTGTGCCACTGGGGAGCTGCAGAGACCCCCCCTCCCCCAGCAGATTGTTCTCAGTCCCCAGCCTGGATTTACCTTTACCACTCATGTATCCTGCAGAAAAAAAGGCCAACCTGTGATATTACCCCAAATGTCACTTTTCGAAAGTCCTGCCCTACACATACATTTCCTCCTGAGCAATCCTGTGTAAAAAAAAAAAGGCACAGCTGGACTGCGGACAGCATCAAAATCCTATTAATTTCAGCCTGCCTAGTTACAGCAATCCAGCTGTTTGCAAAGCACAATCTGAGCAATCCAAACACAATCACCTCAACTGTAATTTGCCGAGAAATACGTTCCTTGTTCTCTGAGATATTTTTTGTTCCCCCCACCCCTCAAGGTTCTATTCACCACATGTCCACGACTGTATCACCGACATAATGCAGCAATTTTATACGAGTGCACAGAAACACGCATCATTTATGCAAACAGAGGGAACAGAGGGAGCCCTTTAAAGACAGATGCATGTTTTATGTATGCAAAAATCAAGGGATGTTTTGTAACAGAACTGACATCCATATTACATTACATCAAACAAAAACATCAGACAGAACACTGCACAGATTTCCAGCCCTCGACAACAGCACCAGCCCTGTTCCTGTATGGGGGGGGTTCACACATATATTTTTGTCCATTTCTTACAAGACAAATCAAAACCACGCTCAACAAAAAAAATTAAACCTTCTGCATATAAAAAACATGATCATGCTATCAGCCACAACATTTCTGACTTCAACTAATCTGTGGCCTTGTTTATGAACATGAACTAACACTTAACTCAAAAGCCACTGCCCTCTGGACACTTGGGAGGTCAGTTACATGCACAATTCCCCAATCATCAGAAGAACAAACAAAAGTTGCAGACCCTGTGGTTTTAAATACTGACTTCTCGAATTACGAAAAACTCACAAGTGATGACAACTATGTGACAGTCAGGCCACTGCATTTAACCACCGTTCGCCCTCTAAGCCCAGAGCAGGAAGCCATGTCTGAAAAAACAACCAGAGACTTCCTGACAAGATACCTGCGTTAACAACTGGTTTATCAGAGTCATACGGGGAGCAAATTCATTGACTTTAAGCGCCGGCCAGTCTGATGCCTCCCAAGTCTCACGCCACCGATAATTCATTGTCATGTGGCGTGAAGGGCCCTTTGAAAACAAATAACAAACACATTGCATATTTTGTAAGTGTGACATGCACATTAGGTTCCGCATACAGGGGAATACTTCTGAAACCTGTGTGTTGCCCCCAGCTACTCGCGAAGCCACACAGCGATTGGCTGCTCGCGTGTTACGGCCACATTCGGGAAAGGTGCCGGCAAACGCCAAACCAGAGAGCAGGATTCCTCCTTCCTTCCCGCTAATCATGCTGCTTGTCCAAGGCAGTCCTGTAGAGCTGCCACAATGTCCTGTAAGATGTGGTTTCTGTTTTCTTTGGTTACCTAGAAAAAGAGAGGGGGGGAGAAAATGCAGAAATATATGCATTGGAAAACAGTTGACTCATGTACCATACTTGTCTAAGAGTGCCTGGCTGGATCAAGTTCAGTCTTGGTTGGACCAAACTATATCCCCTTTACTACCTGTGCATGACCGGAGAACCTTAGAAAGGAAAGTCAGAAGGGCCAAAGAACCGGGGGTGGTTGGTCATGTTGTAATAAACATATGAGGTCTGGTTTGACCAGGAACCAAAGCCTAACACCACGTGACCCCACAAGAGCTGTAAACATCCCACAGAAGTGGCAGCCATTCAGACGCTCAACCGACCAGCTCCCACGATCCCACATCTGCAAGTGCCAGCCCATGAAATGGCCAGACATGGCCCCCCGCTCTGTCTGCAGAGGAATGAGGGTGTGTGGTAACACATAAGTGCTTTTTCAGTCTATTTCCCTGACAGCTATCTTGCCCGCAGATATATGAACATAGGTGAAGTTGCTTGTTTGCTGCTGGTAAGAAGCATCACAGATCTCCGCATAAAAATCAAGTATGTCTGTGGCGGGAAAACCTGGAAGGTCAGATGATTCTGGCTCTACCTCAACTCTTATTTGTCTTACTAGAATTAGTACCAGCATAGAATCTTCACATGGAGCTCCAGATCTGGCACCTGCAGAACTTCCAATAGATGCTGTAACATGGAACGGAAATCCATCTCAACCTAATGCCTACCAGCAGTATTTTGACAGAATGATCCTTGGGTAAATGTGAGTCTTGCTATTCCGAAATCAAGCTGTGAAGAGCACAATCTCGGGAAACATCTGATAATGAGCCAAGCGCTCTAATCATACCCTGGAATAGGGATTTCTAACATTCCTAAAACCTGGAACAGACCTCTGCAGCAGGATCACCGGAGCCGGACCAGAATTCTGCTGCTGTTACTCCTACCTGCCAGAATACCTGTCTGAATGGCTAGAAGTAACGTTTCCCCCAAAGTTAAGCACACCCAGGTTTTGCGATGGCCACAAGATTGTATTGGATTACATACTATTTCTCTCTCCAAGCCTCTAAAAATTCTCTTTTCCCTCCAAAAATGCACTCTGATGCATTGAGTTTCATGAACCGCAGGTGAAAGGGTTGAATCGACGGTGCTCACAGTGAAAAGTTTGACGTCAGGCCTGCCCCGCACCTCCTCCACCAGCCCCAACGGTCTGCCCTTCGGAACGGGAATGGTGCCAAGAACAGCCTGCCCGGAGCTGTCCAACATCTGCCTCACTGCCCGGATGAAAGCCTGGCTGAAGAGCTCCATCTTCCCGATCTCGTCAATCACAAAGACTCCCCGGCCCCCGGGGTTTGCCTGTGGGGGTCCCCAGGAAGCGTGGAAGGTCAGAGGCAGACGGGGTGACGGACAGACGCGACCATCACCACCATGAGCACATGACAGCAGAACAGCATGACCGTGAGGCATCAGACCGTAACAAACACGCTGCTCGCTCCAGAGACATATTAAGACATGAACACGTCAGTGCGCACCAATAGCATGACTCAACGCAAACAAAGAGTGAACGTGGCACGTATGCAGAGGCAAGGGAGTCACCCCTTAAAGGACCCCACTGCCAGTACCACCACTTAAGAGTTCAACTCCACATTAATCACCGTGCAAATTTCTACTGTCAAGACGTCTTAATGCCTGCATTTCACTGCTGTTCAGGATTAACGGTGAAAAGAAATGTGTGTATAACATGCCTGTGAGTCACCCAAAAGCTGCTTTCACTTCATAAAATGATACTACTAAAAGCTGGACAAAAGCCAAAAGTGCAGGTTGTTTACTGTATATACCAGCGGCTGAGATTTTTAATTCAGCAGCAAGAAGGTAAAAAGATATTACATTTTATAATAATAGAGGATTCTTAAATGACTACAAAATGTTAGTGACAAGTTTCAAAGTTACTTGTTTCATAATTTGATTTAAAAAATAATGGAGGTATTACCTCCTTTTCTGCTATGGACCAGCCGCCTCTTTTATCCAATATTAAAATCTCCATATAGATGGAGAGATCCTAGAGTTGGACTCACGTTTCTGAAAAGTGGAAGTGCCAAGCTTTCAAAAGACGCCAGGTCTACCGCGTACTGTCCCACCCTGAGCTCTGGTCTTCCTGCAGACGAGCCAGACGAACCCCTGGGGGAAGCAAACACAGCGTGAAGGTCAACCAAGCCAAAACAAAACAAAACGAGTAGCTAAAGATGAAGGGAAGGTACCCAATCCTGGAGAGGATCCCTCTCTTTCCTGTCACAGAGACAACGTCAAATCCAACTCTTCTCCCTCCGTCCCTGACCTCCTCGGTGTAAAAGCCTTCAATAGCCACACCAGAAGATGTCAGCGCTTCACAGGCCTTCTGGACCAATGTGGTTTTACCCACACCTAAAAAACATCAAACACACCATAAAACATACAGTATACAGTATATCACATTTACTACAGTCAGATGGCTGTTGTACAATTTTATCCAAGATAACTCACATAACTTATAATTTCCAATTTTTATATATTGGCACAGCTGTATACTTTAACTGTTACTATGGAGAGTTTAATGATGGACAGATGGACGGATTGATAGATGATGGATGGATGGACTGAAACTTTAACTTACATAATTCTGGTTAGATAACCTGGGTGTTTCTTTTAATGACACAGATGACTTTTCCATCAGACATGGCATAAAATCTTATTGAAAATAGCAATATTTGTGTTTATTAACTGTGTGCCATACACTGTTCTAGCAGGCCAAAGAGTCCTTGAATATTTGAAATATTTCATATTTAAAAAGTTACACTAAAAATAAGTCATTATTATGTGACTGCTCATTTCTGCCAATGGCAGTGCCTGCATCTTAGACCAGCCATCAGAGAAGGCTGCCCGTCAACACAAGACGATAAACCGAGAACCTAATCAAAATATCTCAGATAGGAATTGACACCACTTCTGGGCGGAATCCATGCAAAGCAGACTACTGGTGCCGGCAGCATGGCGGCACAAAAGACAACGCCTGTCCGCGCCGGCGGTACGCCAATCACATACCGCCTCCAGAAATAACTTTCAGCTGAACTGTCATTTTCCAGCATCAGCATGTCATAATTCAGCCTTCGATTCGCCTGAGAGGGTCCAAAATGGAAACCAGCATCGACCACAGGTCAAAAGGGAGACAAATCAAGATCACAATGCTACTATGTCAATGTGACAGCAATAGCAACTGTACAAAAACACTTTTCCGCGGTTGCCGTCAGAGCTGGGGAACAGCCAATCAGATAAGGGAACCAGGAAGATTCCAGTCTGGAATTATTGCACAACTCTGTTTACAGCCGTTACTGTCAACATTGATTAAGCAATGACTGGAAACAAGGGTACCATCACCTGTCGCCCAAACTGAATGGCTTTAAATGTTAAAAATAATTCAACTTTTAGTGTTCACGATTATAAATGCAAGGTTATTAAGCAAGTTCGTAGAGCATTTAATCTCCAAAGCAGTATTATATTTGTTACAGGTCACTCATTGGGAGTTCAGCCTAGCATTATTAAGTCGGCTACTTGACAGCTGCATGGTTGTTATGCATTATGTCTCACATGTATGTCACTTTTGGATAAAATCATCTGCTAAATAAATGTAAAGATTTAAAATATGTAACCTTCTTTGCATGGGAATGGTTTCACTCTGTACCCATCAGGTTCACGTTCCAGAGCGCAAGGCAGAGACCCTGCTATGACATGTTTTTTTTTTTGTCGTCAGTGATCCAGACTTCTCCAACTTGTGCAGCTGATCACACTAACAAATAACTGCCTGTCAGCCAGCTGAAAATGAATATTTATTGGTTTCTCATTATCATGGTGCTGTCAGAGCCTATCCCAGAACACACAGGGCACAAGGGTTCCAGATCCTACACAAAACGCCAGCACATCACAGGAAGCACAGTCATACTCCATCACATGATAAGGGCAATTCAGAGACACCCATCTACCCAGGAACTATATGGGAGGAAACTGGGTAATAAGCTAGTGTATAACACAAACAAAGGATGCGCCCCCGCTATGTAGCTGCCACAGTTGTTCCATACTTTAATAGCACCTAATATAAAATTTGTTAGCTGGATTTAAAGGATATTTTCATATTTATTTTCTTATCGATTAGACTTCTACTGGTCCTTAAATGTCTACTCCAGGGGTCAAATGATCACCTGGAGCTACGCTAACATTAATGCAACGCCACTAGCCGAAACACCATAAATGTGTAACCAACAGTAACGTTATAGTGTCGTTCGCGTTGATAACGCGAGGTAAGTTACCACGTCTTAACGCTGGCTAGTAGCTGAAGTTAAATAATAAACATAACCGGCGTGATATATTTTTTTTTTGGTTAATTAATCAGCAACAAACGAACACAGCGAGCAAATGAATGGCTGGAAGTCCGGTGCGAAAAGCTAAAACATGTCGACACCCCTCAGGTGACGGTCATCGGCTGATCGCTTATCCTGGGTGAGGGGACACACACGTGTACGTTTAGCAAAGCCTGTGCACCGTCTCTCCATAAACCACGGGAGGATCGTATTTACCAGGGGGTCCCGTCAGGAAAACATGCTTAAACATTCCTGCCACCCAGCCGGCCGCCGCTCCTCGCCGGAAGTGTAATGCGCGGCCGCGCCGGCGGATCTGGCGGGGGCGCGCACGTACACGTAACCCTGGCGATAACAGTCGTCCGTTATATATATATATATATATCGAATCCGCGAGTTAAGGATTTATTTTAAAAATACCACTACAATGCATCCTAACTGCAGTCTGTGCGTTTCGTACTTGGAAATAAGAGGAAACCTTTTTACCCCAAAAAGCAATCTGCAAATATATTTGCAAAATTGTCAACCCCTTGTCCTTTTGTTGGCTTACTAATTCTTTTACTGAAAAATCGTCATTGTTGACGCACCACAGCACGCAACAACGAAATGTGTCCTCTGCTTTTAACCCATATGACATTGTGACACAGCAGGAGGCAGCTACATGAGCGCCTGGGGAGTGGTGCTTGGGGACAGTACTGTGCTCAGGGTACCTCAGCGGGACCTGCGGGTCGGGGAGTCAAACCGGCAATCTTTCGACTACGCGGTCGCATCCCTAACCACCACACCACCTGGCTTCCCCTACAAGTAGTCACGTGCAAGTACGGAACATTTATTTTACTTTTCATGTACCAAACGTTGCCAGTGTGCGTAGTAATACTGTATATCGTATGTATATTTCCATGATATAATGCAATGTTTGTATTATTGAAATTAAGATCCTCACCTTTTACTCAGCACAAACTGTACATGTTTAATCAGAAACAAGCTTTAAAATCAAAGCAAGGCAATATATTTGCAACACCTTAAATAATTTAGCACATTACCAAATCTGTAGTATTTTACTTGCAGAAAATATAAGAAATGATTGCTTGAGACTTGGTTTATTTTGAGTGAAAACTCCAACATAGTAATCTCAATAACAGTACATTTACTATATTGTTTGATTCATATTATGCTAATTCATTTAGAAAAATGCTTCCATCACATTTATTGCAGCAATAAAATACTGAATAAAACAATTCCGTATCTATGTTTACTAATGCAAGGAGAATAACTTAAATGATGCTGGTCCTCACTTTTATTTAGCAAGGGTTTGTTAAACTGACTGCAATGACAACACACAAAAAAGAAATAAGTCAAAACAACAGTCTCAAAGAGTATAACCCGGGAGCTTATTAACTATGAGTTCTGAGACGTGGTGGTATTTGTTAACAAATCCCAGTGAGCCAAGCTCATCTCCCATTTCCATTTCTTCGAGATCAATCGAGGTCATCTTTGGGTCAGGTGAGTGAATGGATTCAGAATCGTCGGTGGGTACGGAGGAGTCTACCATCGATGGCGCGTCTCTGGAGCATCTGGCGAGCTCCTGTTGAGGCCTAAAGCTACCAGAGTGGGTGGAGGCAGACCTGCTCTCAGCATCGTCCGATGAGAGGCTGACTGGGAATTTCTGCATCCGGGGTCTTACGACATGTGTGCCTTTCAGAGTCCGTTTGGGGGAGATGTCAGCTTTGATGGGGACAGGAAGGACTGCCCTTCGACGACTCTGAGAATCGCTGTCTGAATTGAAGCGGTCCATTGAGACGTCTTGTCTGTCATTGTCCAAGACAGGATCAGGGCTGCTGAGAAGGTCCTGAGAATAACTTTCACTCGGCTCAAGACTATTGAAATCATCCAGATAATCAACTGGCTCCAGATTGCTCCTCTCAGAATCAGAATATCTGGGATCTGGGTCGGTAACTATGCCTATTTCTTCAGCTGAACCAATAGTATGAACTTTAGTTGGATGGCCAACACCACTGTCAGACTTCTCACTGGTGCCTAAGTGCTCTCTCAGTACAGATGGAATGTGGACATGCACGTCCTTGTCCTGGTGATAAATCAACATTTTTGTCTCTGGGTTTCCATTGGAAACAGCATCTAGATGTGGAGAAATACAGAACTGACTTCTGCCTTCAGGTTTGGAAGAACCACTCTCGTGTCTGCTCCTGGTTAGGGAAGGAGCCCCTTTCACCTGGGGAGCACCTACTGCCCCACTGGGAATTGTTTGGAAATGTCTGGTCATCTTATTTCCCCTGTTAAGGACCTTCCCCCTCTTTTTAGCACCTTCGGGTTCTGCTTGAGAATGAAGTTGGTCGGTCATGCACTCTGACTTGCCCGCCTTTCCCTTACGGGCCCACTCCCTGCGTTCCTGTTCCTTCAGCACCTTAGGGTTGGTCTGCTGCAGTCGGAGTCGGAGTGTGTTAGTCAGGCCGTACACCAGCTTCCTCTTTGGAGGTGACTGCTCGGGGGCCTTTGCAGGCTCTGCATTCTGTCCGCCCCTCCTCGTTTTCTGTGTGGAGGAGGATGGAAAGGCTTGAGCGCACACCAGGCATCTGCTGTGCCTGGCGCTGGGACCACGTGACATCTTGCCTGCCAGTGTAGGTGAAACACTGGCTTTGGGGGCCTTTGGCCTGGACCCCTCCTCTGAAGCAGCGCCACAAGGTTGCTCAGGTGTTGGCTGGCACAGCCTGGCCAGGGGTTGGATGGGGGTAGCGGTTTGCTGCTGGCTCTGAATGTATAACTGAGAGAGCTCTGCCAGAAGCGTGCTCAGTAATGGCATTTGTCTTAAAGCATCTCTGAGCGCTGCTGTTGCAATAGAGGTCTGCTGAGCTTCTGTGCTGTTTGCAGACCTTCCCTTGGAATTATATCCCGCTCTCTGTGCATGGTTACCCTTTTCATGCTCCCCAGTTTCATCTTCAGAACTGCTCTCAGTTGCAAGAACTTCTATTCCAAGGCTTCCTGACTGGTATCGATTAAAATTGCGTTCCGTCTGCACTGTCTCTGGACGGCTATAATACAGTGGTGGAGGACAAAATATATTAGGATTCATGTCATTTTCAAAGACGGTTTGATCATAGTGATGGATAATACGCTTTGCTTTCTTTTTTGTATGTTCAGTTTGTGTCCCGGTTGATTTTGGGCAGCCAGCTGTTGACTTTGAGTCCGATACGATGACGTCGATCCTTCTTCCTTCTATTTCGGCTTCTGGGCTAGGTACTGAATATTCATTAACTTGTGGTATAATCGCTGCAGGATCGTCTTCGCTATTTACCTTGGTAGCAGCCTCATCCGAAAATAAGTTGTGTGTACGTGTCCTTTGCGCAGAACCTACTTTGTAAATCCCGCTGTCGGGAATGTGCGGTATCACATTAGCCCCCAGGCTTACGAGTTTATATCCTAACGAAATATAACCAATTTTTTCCCCCATTAGATTGCAAATTGCAAACAGACCGCGCTCTCCGTGAGCCGACGGGGTGCAAATACCGCCCTTGTTAACGTCCGCTTTGATCCTGGTTGTCAGTTTACCCAAAGAGATCAAAGATCCCCCTACAAATTTAGGAACATTGCTCCGTAGATCCAAGACCATTGCATAGAGAGGCGTGTTGGATAGGTGCACATGAAGTGAATCAAGGCGTATTTTAAACAGGCAAGACTTGCCCCTTTGAAAGCTGTACTCAGAAGTTGCGTGCTGGGGTTGATGCAGAGCGTCAAACGCTGGCTTGTTCTCCTTCTCACTGTCGGAGTCGTCTTGGGGAACTGGTTCCTCACCGTCCTTCGGATAAATAAGCAACGTTGGGAAATCCAGAAGACGCAGCGCGACCGCAGGCTTCAGCGTCACTCCGTCCATTCGTATGAAGTCCACCACCAACTCGAAGGAAAACAACGTTTCCAGTCTATCAGCCATTGCCAGTCAGCTTCTGCCTTAAAAGCTAATAAAAAAACGCAAACAACTATGTGAATACATCGCAAATCCAAAAAAATAAAGACTCCAAATCACATTTGCCCGTGTAAATTTAGACTTGTGAGGTTCATCTTATTCTTTATATGAATGATGTTTCGATTAATAAGAATCACGTACACACCAAAAATAAGCGCCTAGGAGACGCTGCGTCGCCTGTTTAATCCGTAAACTACACGCGCCCAGGGCCGCCTGAATTCTGGGAATCGCAGTTTACGGATTAATTTCAGACATTCACAAGAGGGGAACAAGCGTAACTGAGATTCTACATATTTCACTATGTAAAATAGGGAAGTATCTGTCAGCATTGGTCTTGACTGCACAGGGACCGACTTAACTAGATTCTATGTTAAATTATTAAAGTTAAATTCATGTCTGATACCGAAACGAAGTTTCCTAATGCAGTTTATGGACATGTTTATATATATATTCTTTATATGTTTATTTAGATCAGGACAAGTTAAGTTTAGAAATGTAACATTTGGGTGAGAATAGAAATGCAATTTAACTCGTTCGTGTAACCGTCGGTGTTGCCAGTGTTCTGACCCTCTGTTTTTAATAAATAGCCTATTGTTTTGTAAAGTAAAATAAAATTATTAATGCGATATTAATGATCTGGACACATATATATTAGGTGTTGTTTTTGGGGAATTTTGTCCCCTCTTTTATTTAATTAATATGTTAATGAGCTGTCTATCCGACTGCAAGCCTGCAACACTTATTGTATGATTGGTGGTGTATTGGTGAATCATCTTATGTATGCAGACTACCTTGTAATTTTTATTCCGAGTAGTGCCGGGCTACAGCAGATTCTTACTATTTGTACTGAATATGGTGTGCAATATGATATAAAATATAATGCCTGCAAGAGTGCTGTTTTAATATGTAGAACCAAGCTGGGCAAATGGCTCAATTTTCCTGTGTTTAACCCGTCTAATAATAGTCTTGAGGTCTGTAAAAAGATTAAATTCATTGGGCACTTCATTACAGATGATATGAGTGATGATGATCACATATACAGAGAATGTTGTAAGTTATATGCACAGGCAAACACCATTGTACGTAAATTTTTTAAAATTAAGCTTTTTGTTCTAAGTTAAAGTGGCATTGTTTAAAGCATACTGCACACCACTCTACACTGCCCACTTGTGGTCATCTAACAAAAAATCTAGCATGCAGAAGTTACGAGTTGCGTATAATGATGCGATTGAGAATCCTCCTTAAGAGTCCCAGAGGAGGGAGTGCCAGTCAGATGTTTGTCACTGCAGGAGTCAGCACTTTTAAAGCACTATTGGGAAGCTTGATGTTCAAGTTTATGCAATATTTGGATCAGTATACAAACAGTGTCATTTTAGCACTATGAAATCCCACTGTGAGCTGTTCCCGTTGTGCATCCAGACTGAGGATTGGCTGAGATGTTTGTATGTCATTTGATTTTCTTTATATGTGTTTTGTATTTAATGTTTTTTATTTATCTGTCCTGTTTTGTGTGTGTATTTATGGACCCGAATCTGTTAATAAAAGGTAATTGATTTGAATTAATTGAAATTGTCAAACGTTTTGCAGCTGACCTTATATTGCGTTCTTATCCTGAATACGATGTGTTATGAAAAGTCTAAACATTGCTTTTATAAAACAGTAATTCAACAAGCTATATGATGTGAATTTATATTTGCATATTTATGGCACATAGACTATTTCTGGGGACCATGCATTCGGTGTCTCCAGGACTCATAAGCTGAGCGCCGTCCGCAGCCGCAGTAGCTTACAAGTCGTTTGCGGGACCGCCGGGGGAGGAGTCGGGGGCGGGGATTCTCAGGTCCCTCCAGCGAATCGATGCGAGCTGTGGGCGGGGCTTCAGCTCGGCTCCGCTGTCAGCTCGGCCGTAGGAGACAGCTCGGGATTGCGGGGTCGCAGCCGCGGCGGCTGGCTGGCCGGCAATGCTGAGTGTACTGCAGGAGAGACGGACAGTGACAGACTCATAAAGACTCCCACTAGCAGGGATAGTGAAAAACAAGCGCATAGAACAATATATTTGTTTACTGGAAACTATGGGATTTTCCATGGCTGTATTGCGAGGTAAGTTTATAAAGGCGGGTTTTGATTCGGGCTTTATGTGGTCAGATGGACAGCAGAAAGTTTTGGGCTGTTGGAACGATGAAGCCAAAGTTCTGTTGCGCCCTTTGTCAGATACCTGAATCTCAAGGTGGCACAAAACGGTTTCATTAATTTAAGAATATACAAAGGTTATGCCATTGTTGCAACTTAGTAGCGACACAGTAGAGTGGAACAATACATATACAGAGTCAGCTGACCGAAACTAGCGGAATTTCTGTATCTCTGATGGGAAATGGTTTGCGATGATAGTTCTCTATTTAGTCTTTAAAAACGAAACAGATAATAATCGGCGGCTAATAAATAGGTTTGTGAATTTGTAACCTAATACATGCCAAACAGTTATGTTTGATTTACAGACTGATTTCTCGACTGATTGCTGAAAACAACTAGGCACCTAGTTACATTAATTTAATTAAATTCCGAGATTCGAGCTAAATAATTGCAGTGGCTATTTAATTAAGCTAGATAAGTAAACAAGTGTTTTAGATACGTAATCATGATGGAAAACGTAAATGGATAGCAGAGCTACCTAGCAATGACTTTGAAGCTACTTTGACATCTATATCAATTAGACCAATTGGTCGAAGGTTTTCACATTCTGTAAAGATTTGCCACAACTCATCTCTAAGACTTTTTTTCCAGAAATGTTCGGTTAATAGATGGACCACAATCGATTTGATTCTTTAAATGGGTCTTTAAGTGTAAAGACGTTTTAAGACTGTAATGAATACATCTTGCTGGCAGTTAAACCGCGATATCTCTTTCCGCGAAACTGGCTTGTAGCGAGCTATTGTATGTAAAATGAACCACCGTTAGGGGGCTTTCTTATCTCACATCAGCAAAACGGTATTTGCAAATTGACTTAAAACACATACGACTTGTTTTGTTATCCTTATGTAATTTTCATTCAGGCAAATCCAAGGGGACACAGGAATTTTGCATAACTTGTAAAAATACTATGCAAATAATATGCAAAATACTGACGACGTTCTCTTACATGTTTCTGGTCTAATTTGTTTGAGTTACTATGTTGTTTGTGCATTTGTTTCCATTTTAGATTTATCGAATACTAAGATAACTTGCAGTCTCTTTATAATCATTTTTTAAACACGGACCGTACACCTGCCCCAGTCGCGGTTGTCATTTTGCCTTGCAGGGTGTTAGGAAATCTATGTCCTCTAGAGGGCGCACATTTTCTCACCCTAGCTGCTGAATGACTGAGGACGGCTGTAATGCTGTGTCGTGTTTATTCTTTAAAACATATTGCAATCACAAGCCGTGCAAAGTAATCAGCGGTTCTTAAATGCTTTCATGCGTACTGTCTGGTGGGGATTTAAATGGCTACACCCGTTAAAGCTGCTAGACCTGTTTCGTTGCGACCGTTATTGTACATCCTGTAGAAATAATGCAACTTTGCCGAAGACCGCTAAATTAATCTGAGGAAAAGTATTATTATAACTTTTGTCTTTTTAATACATTGCATGCGGTTCGAAGATGTGCCATTAAACATTTATACAAAGCTGGTTTGCTTGCACTAACCGGTCTGTATGGACGAAGCTGAACTGTAGAGTCGCCATGCATAGATGATCTGTATTGGCGTGGGACACGTTTTTTCTCTAGGGACTACATTTTTTTATTTGCAGGTATATTTTGCTAGTCGACACGCTCGCCCGTCTGAAAACTGAGCAGATGAACTGGACGTGAATACGCTTTAACGTCGCGGTAATAGAGCAGCATTTCGGGACGGCAGACAAAAACGGGAAATGAAACCCCCCAAAAAATGCAAATTAAAAATGAATGAATCGTATCATCGATCAAGGGGTCAGGATGTCTTTCTGCGGCATGCATAAAATATGAGATGACGTCGTGCGACACAAATTGAAATATCTCCGCAGGGTCTGGAGCCCATGTGCAAACCTTTGATGATTTTCGATATGGTTTAGGCCTCCTAGAGTATCCGCAAACACCTTTCTCCTAACAGCCTAATGTTGCTATGGGACACTCAAACAATATGCATATCCTAATAAGTCAAAAATCCAGATGTGGAAATATTTGTGGTGGTATACTTGACATGCAAGTATTTTTAATTGCTTAAAAGATACTGGAAATTGGGAAATTGAAGGGTGGTGGTTGGGGGGTCCGAGTGTAGTGTAAAGTTTGAACAAGAGTTCTGCAGTCCTGGGCATGTCGCCCTTGATCCAGGTGCTTAGAGATTACCCACAGATGCTTATAGAGGTGATCAGTAGGTTAGCCGCCACTGAGGTCTGAGAGGTGTGGCAGAGTGGGTGGGGATTGCATCAGGCCGATACATTTGACTTATTTGGAGGGGAACGTGTGTGTCCACCAGAAGGTCGAATGGGTCCAAGGGGAGCTTCGGAAAGGGCATGTGTGACCAGCTCGCCTCACTTCATGCCAGATCAGTCTGGCATTACAGGGACAGAAGCGTGCGGGTGGGGGGGTTGAAGTATCCCAGCTAGCCTCACCAAGCCCCTCCCTCATGGTGGGCCTCTCCCAGATGGACGCGTAATTGGCAACGAGGTGAGCTTGCCACCACATCTGTTACCGTGGTGGCAGATGACAGGACTGGACTGTGTGTGTGAAACATCGGTGACCCGGCAGGCTGTGGCAGGGAACAGGGAACCACAGGATGCAGGCGAGGGAGGGGAGGGGGCTGATTATGTTTGTCCCATCGCAATCTCCCCCTTGCAACGTTAGCAAGATTGTGCTCCAGCTGCAGGTGTCCCTGTTACAGTAACCAGCTCCATCTTATGGTGTAAATCTCTTATCTCACCGTATTCATTTGGGCTTACACTCCCAAACTTATCTACTGGGGGAATCCATTTTTCACCATGGTGCTGGCCTTTCATTCCCTTCCCAGCAGCCTTTTCCTTGATTGCAGCGGCACTGTTTACCACCACTCAAATCATGCTCTGGCGTGGAGCCCCCTGTTGGCCACAAACAGTCACTACACTGGGGCCCCAGAAATGACAAAGCCTGCCCTGGCTTGTTCGGATGTGCGTTTTGATTTCCTCCGTCGAGATATAGGGTCCCAGAATGATGCCTGGATTTTCCAAAAAGCGTTATACTGGCATACAGCAGGAATTTGGGGGGTCACACCTGACCAGGATGACTGGTGATTTGGTGATCTCTTAATCAAAGTGGGCCATGGGCGTGGGGCCCAGCGCACCCAGCTGGCCGTGTCGCGTTCAGTCGCTGCTTGGCCCGCACTTCCCGCCTCCTCGGCGCGGCTCCCGTTTCCCCGGGAGGGAGGGCGGAGGAGGCGCGATTCGCCTCCTGGGCGGCGCTGTGGCCCTTGAAGCAGCCGCCGTGTTAATGGCTCCTGAAGGAAGCCGGGGAGATGTTTGCCTATTACAAATAATGGGGAGGAAATCGAAACCTCCGTGTTGTGTGTTTCGCAGAACAATGTGGAGATAAGGGGCCGCGTGTAGAAATTCCCCGCCTCATTGTTCTGGAGGACAAGGAGCTGAGCTTGGGCCTGCGTGTACACGTTACAGCCTTAAGGTCACCATCTATGATATAGTTCTTGTACTGTGTTAAATTGACTTTTTTGTTTTGCAATAAATCCGCGGCAATTCAAATGGGCGCTGCAGCATTCACGGTAAAATCGTGCTGGGCAGACCTGCTTGTGTCAGTTTTATGATAATTTTATTGGGGTTGGCTTGGAGCACGACCGTCTGACAGGTGTGGGATGGTGAGATAGGCGGGGGGGGGGGGGGGCTCCTCTGGGGGTTTGCCAAGATGACAGCTGGCTCTTGTTGGTATTCGAAGATGGTGGGTTGGAGTATTATGGTGTGGTCTCAAAACGGGGAGCCGCTGTAGCGGAGACCGTCGTGGTACAGTGTCCATTGGCACACTGTACTCATAATATGGAAGAAGGGCTCAGATCACTTTTGGGGGGTAACTATGTGAGTGGGGTAAATGAAGCAAGGCTTTGGTGGCGTGCTGAGGTTCTGGTTCGCTGCGGTAGCCTGTGTGGACTGCACAGCGCCCGCTGTTGCGCCCGTGAGGGGTATGAGTGACAGCTTACACACAGTCGTGCTTGTTTGCATGCCAGCTGCTCGTCGTCAGTTGGAGCGGGCTTCTTTTCGGGGCTGCTTGGGCGGGTGCTGGCAGGTAGTGCAGTCTGTGCCCACACAGTGTAAACACAGTCAGTACTGCCAGCGCTCGGGGGATGGGAGCGAGAGGCAGATGAGGCTCCCTGACCAGTATGGTTCCCAGGGAGTAGCACTGGGAGGGAATGGGCCAATTTACACGGGGGCCAGTTAGCAAGCGGCTATGTTTGGGGCAGGATAGGCTGATCCCCGCTTCCGAGCGAGACCGGTGGCCGCGGCATGCGTCTCGTCTGGCACGTTTTCCGGCCCTTCCTAGGCGAGCCGTTTCAGTAAACGAGCGAATCGTCCTGTACCCTCAGACACGCTCCCCTGTCACCGGGGAAACGGCGCTTTGAGAAGCAGACGGCTGTCTGGCATCCCTCTGACGGGCGGTGTGACAGCCAGGGAACTACTCCGGCCCTATAGCTGCTAGTCTGTGTTTTCTTTATATATTTATGCAACAGCTGTCACTTTGGCACGGGTGCGCGTTCCACCAAGTGGAGCGCAGTCTTCTGTTTTTAATGCGACTCCTGTATTCATCTCCCCATGCTTTGGGGTCTTACGGCCCCAGACGCCTTCTTTTCATCTGCTTGATCTCTGAAGGCTGACGGCACTAATGAACAGTTTGGTCCAAAGACGTGACTCCTTTGATTGCCACAGCTGAAATATTACCGTTGCACTGCTGCGGATCTCATTGAAGTGGTCGCAGTATTTCTTTTTATTTAGGATTCGGCAGACATCTCTGTCGCTAGGCTAATTAGCAATCAGGGGTATGTCTTATTTATTGTAGCTGAATGGCCAGATGCTCGATATATGTGACTGGTGTCCATGAGGTCATACATTTGCAGGCTGTGGTGGTCGATCTTGAACCTATAGGGCCAGCAGAAAACATACAACAAACTCAGAGAGAGAAAAATGACTTCACTGAGTTCATTTACCTGCCGCTTGCTGGAACGGAACTTCTAAAATGGCCTAAAAAAATCTTAATGGAAGCCATCAGGACGTTAAATCGGTCCAAGGCAAAAGTCTCTTTCTGTAACTGCCCGGGAGGAATTTCCAGGTCACTCTTTCATGTTCTGTAGATCCTGTTAGTACAGCTCAACCCATGGGTGCAGAATGTAGTGCAGGGGGGTGAGAGATCTTGTCCTGATATTACCCGCGTCTCTAGCAAAGCTTCTACATTGATTATTTTCCACCTGAGTGGGACTTACTTGATTGGAACAGTGAGTTTCATCCTGGTATGTGTCCTGCCCTGTCCGCTTTTTATATTGCTTCAGATGAACTACACCCTTCCTTCTCCTCTTCCTTCTCCATGAAGATCATTGAAGGCCAGCTGTTTTGTGTTTTGAATGAGATGGACTTGATATGCTGAGCTGGTGCAGCGTGGGGGTGTGGCCCTGGTTAGGCTTTGCTGGGGGTTCCCCACCGCACTGGTGCATGTTGGTGTGTGTGTCTTTATGGGGAGGGTACACAACAGCAGGGTGCACAATGAACCAGGCAGGGAGGGAATGCTTGGGTCTTTGCCTGGGTGTCCGTTCTGGGTCACATCTGATGTCTGTAAGCTTTGTCTCTGAGCCTCTGAGGTCCTCTGCTTCGGAATGGGAGAGAAAGACTATCTCTCCTGTATATGTAACTGTAGGCACGCACTGACTCTGTCTTATGGGAATATTTATGAAAACAAAACTATGAAGACAATGCTATTGTGAGAGAGGCTATTTTTGTTCTCAAGGTAGATGCTGGCATGGCTTCTATCTTCCTGTCAGGCCACATGGGCCGCAGTTTGGGGTGGGCCATTCACACGCCAATCCCAATATTCCTCTCTTCCACACTCCCTTCTTCTGTTTGCTTTTTCTTCCACTCCCCCCATCCATTGCCTTTCCTTGTTCTTACTGAGCGGCCGCAAAGGAGACACCAGTATAAATCCAGAGTTGGGTAAGACCCGTTTGGTATGGGTTGGGGTTGGGGGGACGACCCGCCAGGGCCTTCCCCAGACCCAGCATGCAGGAGCTGCTTCCCTTGGATGTGAGAGCTGAACTCCAGCGACGCGCTTCCTGTTAGGCTCTGCTGGCTGAAATCCACCGTCTCTCTGCGCTCGTGTTAAAAGGTGGGGAGAATCGATTAACTTGTTTAGTGGTTGATTGCATATCTGTTTGGTGTGCTGAGCTGCACCAGTCAGCAAGCAAACGTTGGGTCCCTCCCAGCCTGTAGGGGGCAGGCGGTCATTCAGAAGGGATTTCTATAGCCCCAAAAGGTGGATGTTCACGGCTAGATCCACTTTGTGCCCTGAACTGCCCCCCCCACACCACTGTCCTCATCCCTCACATGGGATTACACTTTAGAACAGATCACATATTTTTTTAGATGTCGCTTTCCACTGATCTATGTGCCAGATCCTGGGGGCTCGGATGTGCTGGTGGGGATGTATAATGTGTCCAGCTGTGGACCTTGGTGTTTGTGCTCTTGATTTATGATGGTGGGGAGTGTGATGGTGAAGCATTTGGAATGAGAGGCCTGTGGTTTTCCCCCCAGAGGAGGCCCTGCTGTACTTAACCTGAATCGCTCCAGTAAAATATACAGCCGTATAAATGGGTCAGAGAAGCATCAAAGTAATGATCCCAGTAATAGCCAGGCGTCCCGTGTGTGTGCACTGGGGTGGATCAGTTATTGTTCACACAGCAGCGTGACACCTGCACCAATATCGGACACAGCGCTTATTAACATCCTATCCCATAATTTGTTTCTTTCCTGCTGCTTCTCGGGGACAATAGAATAATGGCCTTCATTAGTACTTTATCCTACGGTAGTGGAAGTGCTGTGTAGGGTCATTGTTTTTAGGCACCCTGCTCGCTGGGAACCAGAGAACCTAGGATTTCCATTTGTTGACCCATCGTCCCACAACTACCACCCCCAAGCAGCTGTGTTTTTATGTAGATGCCCTTTTCTAAGAAGAAAAACCCTTGACTCATCTGGTAGGGAATGAAGCCTAGATCATAGCCAGTTGTATTGTTAGTTATGGAGTATTTCTTTATAAGGTCCGTTTTGTGTGTCTAATCCATAGAGGCCTTCTTAGCCTTGTTGGTGTCTGTGGGGATAGGAATTGTTATTGTATATTGATTGTTCATTCTAGGTGTTGAACCCAAAGAGATCTGATTCGTTTCTTGCACTAGGGAAGGGGCAAACTTAGCAGACAAGGTGTGATATCTCTCGTACGAGATGGGCAGTTTGGCTGGCCTCAATGTCTCCTTCAACCTGTGGTAGTTGAAAGTCTTAGGGTGTACTCACACTAGGTGATCTGTACCATGCCCGAGCATGTTTGACCGCCAACATCCAGTTTGTTTGACTAGTGTGATCGCTCCAATACTGTGCCCAGGCCCGGTTCAGCATACTACTTGAAGAGGTGGGCCCAGGCATGCTTCAGCTGAACACAGGCACGGTATGCATCTATCGTGACCGCTAACTGTTCCCAAGTATGGAATTCAGACACGACATCACTGATGCAACTGGCCATTTAACAAACAAGGTGACAAAAAGATCGCTTTGGTCTACAGCAGAGGTCCAGCATTTGCTGATAATTTGGCCTGACAAGAGTATCCAAGAACAACTAGATGCAACCCACAAAAAACTCATAAAATAAAGGGCAAAATGTTCTTATATGTGCACCCCAATTAAATAGAAATTGCTGCCTTGCAGACTCGACAAATCTATAAGAGTGCCATGTGGGATTGTGTCGAAAAATGGCTCCAAAATAAGGACATTAATCATGAACTCGATCATGCTGTGTGACAGTGAAAAAAGTTGCACAGTGATGACGAAAGGGTGGTCAGGCCCGGAGCATTAAGTGCAATGAGAGCACTGACCAGCGGGGGACTTGGGAGGTGGGACAGTTGTGCTCGGGCATGGCGCAAGGCAGCCGGGCCTAGTGTGAACATGCCCTCAGACTCGCTCGCTGGTGTTAGGGGGGTTGGTGGATGTTGATATATTGTTTGAAGTAGGGTGCAAATAAAATTTAGGACTGGCCTCCCATTGTGTGACATGTCTCCTGTATTGTGTTGTCATGCTGCCAGTAGCGAGCATTTTCTCTGTGTATCTGCCATTGCCACCAGCTTCTGGTCTGAAAGGTTGGAGTTCGAAATCCCATTTGTCTTCAGAGTTGGCACTTCTGACTGATGAGGCCCCCAGGCCTCAGCTTTGCAGAACACCCCCTGCTGGTCAAGAAGTAGCATCTCCTGACTGCTCTCCTTACCATCGTCCCCTCTGTGGATATATGCCATGTATATTTAGCGAGTGCCGCTGTTATGATGGTGCAGCTGTACCGCCCAAGCTCAGAGGTGTCAATTATACACCATTTTCCAGTGTTATCTCGTATATTTTGTGTCTCGCCTGGTTTGTAGCGTTTGTGTACCGTTTATGTATGGCTTGTGAGGAGCTTTGGAGAAAGGCAGCCGCCTGATACGTGCGAGTAGAGCTTGGTTTTCCATAGGGGAGGGTTCAGTGGTTCAGCATTTTCTCACAGTTGCCTGGCGCAACAGGTGTTTGAGCCCCGCGGGTTTCGGCCAGTTGGGCAGACTGGGAGGGGCTCTCCTCCCTCTCACCCATGCCCATGACTCTCTCTCTCTCTCTCTCTCTCGCTGTCTGCTAGAAGGAGAAAATGAAGCACTGCAACAGTTGCACCGTGACTTTACTGTGCCTGAGGGAGATCCTTCCATATGGTCTCGTCACTTTGCAGACAGTGTGGGTTGCAGTGAGAATATGGCTTTCATACCAAAAAGGGCTTTCGGAAGGCAGTCCTGTGCCAGTACTCTTTTGATGCCTAGTATATATTTGGCCAGCATTACCGTAACTTGCTCGCATTGAGGTTTTAAAGAGAGGCGAGTTCCAGCATCCTTTCAGCTAATGGGCTGGAGCTGCAGCGAGGATGGATCAAGCCTGGGAGTAATCTCTGTGATCCTCAGGCATAGCGCTGGAATGCTGGGCATCTGCAGTTGATGATGGTCTAGTTTACATTGAGCGGAATGGGCGAAAGGTGGTAGCAGGCGGCGAGGAGCCGGGGAGGAATGTGGCTTGGGCCAGATTCACCCCTTCATAAAGCAGGTCTGACCGCGTTGGTCACTTCATTGGACACAGAGAGACAGTCTTTGATCACTCTTGAGAATAAATAAGGTTCAGTCTGGGGAGGGTGATGGCGCAGAACTGATTCAATATAGACTAATTCCTTGTTGGTCTTTCTGTATCTTCTCCTGCTGGGTAAGAATCCATGTCGGCTCACCTCCCGTCGTCCAGCTATATTAGGGGAACAGCAGTGAGTCTGTTTTCTAAAGGTACGAACAGGAGTTTGTGTAAATTTTTTTCCTGTGCTGTAAATAGTGTGGAAGCAGCTCCAGGGCTCAGCTTAATTACATTATGTGTAGAAAACACACAAGCACTGAGCAAAATGTATAAATAGACACTTGAATTGGTCACAGTGGTCAAAGGAGACAAAGCAACAACGTGCAAATGTGCCCCAGATATTGTGTTTTTCTTCTCCCCCAGGATTCAAACTGCTTTTTCAGGCTCAGGTGCTGAGAAAGTTGCTGATGCAGCTCCATATGCTTTGTTGACCTGCTTTTAAATCAGTAGTCAGAGGGAAAAAAGCCAACAGTTAGCAAATTAATTAGCGGAAGTCAACCACAGCAACCCCTAGTGACACAAGGTTAAGAATTGGGGTGATCTCTGGTGACAGAGTGTTGTATTCCTGTGTAGGTCAGATTTTAACAATGGTGGGGGCTGACCTTGGAGGGCCTGAAGCTGCCCTGGATGCAGATAAGAGGATATTTGCTCTCCGGACACATTCCTCAGTTCCATTGTAGCCAAAAAAGACGTGCGAAACCAGAGGGTCCCTATCTACCATAAATCATCCAGAGGCTCGAGGTTCCCACCTCAATATGTGCTCGTGGGAGTATTCCTTGCTCAAACATGTTCTGAGGGCAAAACAAAAAATAATTGGTTCAGAGAGATAACCAATGAGATTGTAGAGGAGGTTGGTTCAAGCAACTAGAGGAGGCGGGACCTAGACATCTGATTGGTTGGTCTAACATCTGACACAAGATCCGATTGGTTATGTATCGCAACCAATCATTTTTTGTTATGCCCTCTTGTGTAAGTAAATCTCCCTCAATATGTGACTGAAGGAAGTAGAGGGCGGGCATCTGTCTGCCTGCCATATAAGTCAATCCAAACCCTTATCAAAGAATCAGTGGTCCAATCACATCAAAGCTATGAAAGTGGTCAGGTACCCTGCGAACCCATGGGAAACACAGATGAAGTTCCACCAGCTTTTTCTCCTGTCTGCCTAGCCTGAAGACCCGCAGAGCGAGAGAGAGTGTATCCCCTTATCTGGAAATGCCATGCACCGGATATCCAGATGGATGTAGCATAAAATAAGGAGCTAATTGCCCTGACCGCCACTCTTCCTCGGTGATAGCTGAGCGGCTGTTCCTTAATGGAGATTGATAGTAATGAACAAATCAAATGGCGCACGACCGTGACAGATGTGGCATAATGTGCCTGCCGATCTCATGCATAGTATTAATGCCTGGGGGTCATTTCTACTGTGACCCACTTAACCTTTTATGCACCAGGATGGCTGGTACTATTAGTATGGTGCATCACATGGGGGGGTTGTCATTATCAGATATTAAATATACTGTCAAATATGGGGAATATCTTGGGATAAATTAGGTGTTTTGATTGGAGTGTATTTTTAGCTTGATGTTTCTTAATACGATCTGGCATACTGTTTCTTTTTTCCCCTCTGTAGTGGTGCTCCAAATGGACCAGCACGCCCGTCGCTTGTTGTACATGCCGCACAGATCACATGTGATCAGTAACAAGGGCTGCCTCATCGGACGGGTATAGCGGCCTTGTGGGTGCATGGGAGGAAGTATGTGGGTGGGAACCGCTTCATCAAGGAGTGATGGTGGTCTATGTGGCCACTCCATTGGAGGAGCAAGCCCACCTTTTACACCTGTGCTTCTCAACTGGTGGGTCGCGGATTGTGTAGTTAAAAAAATTTCCACTAGCAACCCCACCACGTTACCTGGGGAATTTTACCCGTAGTAATATCTCTTGTGAAATTAATTTGGTGCAAAATTTTTCAAATTTGGGTTGTGAATTAATTAATGACTAAGGAAAAATGTGGGTCTAAGTTCTAATCCAGTTGAGAGCCACTGGTTTAAACTGAGAACAGGTCATCCCAATCTATTGATGAAACATTCGGCAGGGTGTAAAAAATGTGAGGATGTTTGAAGGCTCTGTGGCCACACCCCCGATCCCCCAAGCCCCTGTCTCCATCTGAGCAGGAGCTGTGAGGTTATCTCATGGCTGTGATGTCCTTCATTGTGCTCTCTGCACAGCTGGTTCCCTGTGTCATGGGAGCACACATGCTTTAAGATGACCCCTGTGGTTCAAGGTTAATTGAAAATACTTTTACAGTTACCTGTAAGTAAAGAAGCCACCTGATCAGTGTGGGTTTAATTTAATTTCACGCGGTTTAATTAGGGGCAACGTAAATGAAAGTGTAAGGAGAGCAGTGTGACAAGAGCACATGGTGTACCTTACCAGCTTGTTCTTTTAATCTTTTATGGCCATTTTAATTAAAGCAATGAACTTTCTTCCAAGACTGAAAGTCTTTGTTGTGTTGTTGACTTAGCGCAGAACGTTGTAGGGCTTGTAGCTCATACGGCATCATTTATGTAAGTTCCTTCTATTAAACTTCCTCCTTGGGAATGCTGGTTTGGAGCCAGGGCGCGGATAGGTGTATGGTTGTGTCTTTGTGCGCTGCGCGTGAAGTCACCCTTTCCGCTCCGTCAGTCCGGAAGCGTGTTGGAGCTGCATCGGCCCCTGGGCGCACGGTAACTTCCGCTCACAAGGCAAGTGGGGTGGATGTTTTGGCTGGGGGGGGGGGCTGGGGGGAGGGGGGTTTCAGAACCCCTGGGTGGAAAGACCCCTGGAGGAGCCGGGACGATTGCATTCTGATGAGGTGGACGGAATGCCTGGAGTCCAAAGGGGCAGCCACGCAGACTTAATGTGCCGTCGGGGGCGGGGGTTCTGTCTGGGCCCGTCCGTTTGTGTGCTCCTTTGCTTGCCCCGATGTCATTTTAAAAAGCATCCGCTTTATCCAGTTTATAAAAGCGGCTGCATTTAGACAATGATCTACAATGACAGCAGCCTGTATCTTATCTCCTTTTTCATCCAGCTTTCCCTTCCATGAATAAATTCTCTGCTCCCCTGTGAAGGCGGGGGGTGGTCAGCCCCTCTGGATGCCTCGTACTCAGGGTACTGGGGCATTAGTGGAGTCACATAGCCTACTGTACCACTAAGGGGGCCTCCTGAGACTTCCACTGCAGCTAGCAGATGCTAAACCAGGATTCTCAGCAACTCTGTATCCCCCCCCCACCTCCACCCTACCCCCTAATGGTCCAGGCCTTTGTTATGCAGTCACAGTTCAAATGATGCTGAACTTATCCTGGGTCCAGGTGTACTGGAGCTGAGCTTTTCCAGGTGTCCCAACGCTTCCGGAGATCCATGTTTGTGACCGTTCAAGCCCCGCCCAGGGGGTGCGGGGAGGGGGGGTAGTCCACATTGGGGGTGGTGGGGGTACACAGAGTAGGCCTACTGACTGGATTTGTTTACATTGGGATGAAAGGATGGGGCCCACACTGCAATGGGGCCAGCGCCATCCCAGCCAGCCGTACCGCTGTGCGCTGTGGCCACGGGCCGCCCTCCTTACTGCCGTTGCCGTGGCACTGCAGTGTTTACCCAAGGGGAAGTTTACTGTGGCATATGGTTCCAGGATGTAAACAGAGCAGCGACTTTAGTTACAAACCACCCTCCTGCTCCTCCTTGTGAGTGACCCAGTAGAACCCTCAGCAGACGTTAGCAGATGCTTGTATGCTGAACAGCTTGTGTTCATTTAAGCTATTAAGACTTTCAGGCTGCATATTCTGCCCAAAGGTACCACAGTCGGCCCATTCTGATGATAAAAATTTGGAATCGCCTGCTGCCCTGTGGCTCTGTGACCCGGATAAGGTCTCTTCCAAAGGTATTGTTCTGTTTAGTTTAGATGAGAAGTCGTCCAGTAAGAGTGACTCAAACCCTTCTTTCTTTCTTTCTTGCTCTCTTCTTTTGCTTCACCCTCGTGATTGCATCAGCAGATTCGACTTTTATTACGCGCCCCTACCCTATCGAGTGCATGTACGGCTTTAGTAACGTTGGACATTCCCTGGACGAAAGTGGTAGAATAAAATCAGACCGGGTGAGTTCCTGAAATCTCATCTAATTGCTAGAGAATGACAAGCCTCCAACAACCCCCCCCCCCCCCCCCGACATGATTCCTGCCTTCCAGAAGCCCCACGGAGGACAGAGCAGTGCTCACAGTGGGGACGAGGATAAATGAGCACAGGCGATAATGAATTAAGGTGCCACTTGTTGGCTAAGCTAACTATGGCATTAGCTACAGAGCCCCGGGGCAGACCAGAGCCTGGGGTGTGTGTGGGGGGGGATTGACATGCTCGTAATAGCCAATCTCAAAGGACCCACGTGGAGGAGACGGCTAGAGTCTGACACGGCTCTGGTTTAGCGAATCAAAAGGCGCTGCCGTTGCAAAATAGTGGGGGGTGGGCGGGGCCAGTGTGGGGTGGGCAGGTGGCACAGACGTTGGCCCCTCTTCTGCCCAGATTATCCAGAATTTAAATCTCTGCACAGGGATGTTTGTGCAGATGGGAGGTGGGTGAGTCTGTACTGGGTGATTTACAAGGTGCGAGATTTCACCTCCCCAGGTCTGCACAGGAGCTGTGGCAGTGGATTGTCAGACCTGGGCCCTGAGCCAGACATGTAATTGTCCTGATGGGACCGGTTAATCCCCCCCCACCTAACTGTGCGCACCAGCACCTATCTTGTGCCCCCCACGCCTAAGAGTATTGCGATGCCATCTCATCTCTGCCGTCCACATTCTCTGCAATCCTCAATCTCCATATAAGGCCATCCTGCTCTGCAGAGCGCCGCTGCGTTTTTTTCCGGCCTGGGGGGCAAAGACTCCGCTGCCAGGCACCCTGCACGGGCCCCCATCCCGGGACCCTGGCTGCATGCGAGACAGCCTGCAGGAGTCAGGATACGGGACTCAGCTTAGGTTTGTCCCAGTCCCCGGTCAGGGACCCTCCCAGTATTAATTTTTCATCCAGTGACCCATCGCCACTGGCAACTAGCGGAAGTCCGTTTCTGAGCGTAACTTAAGACCCATTTAAGTCAGATCGCATTATATAAACATTTATGCAAAGAATTCCTCTGTGCATTTACCAGGGAGGTGACTTTTTTTAATTCTTCAGCTGAGAAAGGCTGTGTCCAGGGGCTATCTTTGTAAGCAGTGGGTTTTTCCTTTCCTCTGACCATTCTTCATCTGCTGTTATAATACTTTCTTTAGCTCATGGGACCTAGAATTGTGTGGCTAAAGGCCTTCATCCATTATCGGGGGCCGAGTCACGTCAAATGAGCCTGTACTGCTCTTTGGGGGTGCTTAGGATTCTGGGAAGGCGGAGCGGGGCAGACCAGAGGGGATTGTGGGGGGAAAGGGGGGGGCATCGGCACCTGTGGACACAATTAGCCGGCCGGGCTTAGGAGCCCCTTGCCAGAATGTATGGCGGAGCGGGCCGGCTCCTACAACAGCACTGCATACCGATCTCAGGCTGGGACCAGTGCGGGACCAGTGAGGTGGGGGGTGGGGGGTGGGGGATGGGGGGAAGTAGATGTCCAAAGGCAGCAGCTGCACCGAACTTGGCCACTTCAAAAGAGCAGCTGTTTCATCCTTGAGCTGTCCCGATGTCCTGGCCCTGGCTGCACGTAACGAGAAAGCTCGCCCTGAGGAGGGACGTCCCCCATCTGAGGCTGCCCAGGAAAGCTCCGGCGAAGGGGCCCGCTTTCATGCCTCCAGGTTCCCATCCGGCCGGGGCAGAGCCTGCCGCTCAGCCCCGTGACCCCTGCGGATGCCATATCCGGCCGGCACCCTTGATGCCGGTCCCTTTTGATGACGGGGTCAGCGGCAAGATCTGTAGGAATCCTAGAAGCCCAGATGGTGACAAATGTATTCCGACACCGTGGGTGGAGCTTGAGTATCGGAGGAACTCTACAAGATCAGGTGGTCCTTCATTGTCTAACTTTCCACTCACGGTTAAGAGCTTAAGTCCCTCCCTTGTGTTCCAGGGCTTGGTTTATGGTGTGTGGATTTGCAGCCCAGCCTGGACACCCAGCAGTGCTGTCCCACCTCCCTCGATATCTGCTCACCCGCAAGCGATTAGTCTGTTTTTAGCCGAGTGCCTCGACACACAAGTGCTCTAAGCGCTTCACATTAAAGCGTTTCTCAGGCAGGAGCTGGGTGACACAATGGCAGCCCTTAGCTGTTTGTTTGCCGGCGTGCATGGAGGGGTGGGGACGATAGCCTTTTAACAAAAGTCCAAGAATTGTTATTTTTTTCTTTGCTGATTTAAGTTGTCTTGTAGAGTTCCCTGAAGGCAAACAAATATATTAAAGTGTATGTAGTAGCTCTTCCTCTGTTCCTGTAGACAGAAAATTGAGGAGAAAATTGAAGACAGGAAGGTCTCTGTGGTTAGCAGAGCTTTACAAGGGAAAAAGCCATGTTACTGATGTCATGTGATGTGGTCACGTGACACTGTCATGGCTCTTTTGAACCTTTTTTTGAACAAAAATGCCTTCACAATAGAATCAGACAATGGGACATGTACAGAACTGTGGCATCTCTTTATCAGTTCAGTGCTGATCGTTGATAATTTTTATTCGAAAGGGATTTTAACTGTCAAATGTGATGGTGTGGTTTTAGCGCTGTACTTGGTGTTTCTGATGCTCTGGCTCTCTTGGTGTTTCTGATGCTCTGGCTCTCTTGGTGTTTCTGATGCACTGGCTCTCTTACTGTTTCTGATGCTCTGGCTCTCTTAGTGTTTCTGATGCTCTGGCTCTCTTACTGTTTCTGATGCTCTGGCTCTCTTAGTGTTTCTGATGCTCTGGCTCTCTTA
>JAODKL010000062.1:5014088-5050306 GCA_026780765.1 Petrocephalus schoutedeni
ATGCTCTGGCTCTCTTAGTGTTTCTGATGCTCTGGCTCTCTTAGTGTTTCTGATGCTCTGGCTCTCTTAGTGTTTCTGATGCTCTGGCTCTCTTAGTGTTTCTAATGCTCTGGCTTTCTTAGTGTTTCTGATGCTCTGGCTCTCTTACTGTTTCTGATGCTCTGGCTCTCTTAGTGTTTCTGATGCTGTGGCTCTGTTGGTGTTTCTGATGCTCTGGCTCTCTTAGTGTTTCTGATGCTCTGGCTCTCTTACTGTTTCTGATGCTCTGGCTCGCTCTGTTTCTTGCCCTTTACCCGGTTGTTGACTCCCAGTGTGTGTGTACTTTTTTTTGTGAATGGCCACAACTGGGGTGATTTCATGACTCTGTCAAATACCAAGTTTCTGTGGAGTTCCCCCCTGCCGTGACCCATTGGGAGGGGGATTTGACGCATCCTTGCTGTCAGCATCTCCGAGGGTTTTATGGGAGGGAGGGTATGCTGCTCTCCGGTCATGATTAAACTCCATTACAGGGTGAGAGTAATTTCCCAGCATTCTATGAAATGGATGAAGGCTGAATTACTGTATTAATGTGGCCGTGTGCTAATGTGCTATTCATTTTGGCTGGCTTTTAGCGGACGCTAGCTTTCCAGCTGTTTGTTCAGACCTCCTCATTTATTTTTTTCACTTTCACAGAAGTGCTCCTCCACCTTACTTTCCCACTTGCCCTTTTCTACCCCTTTGTTCTTGGATTCTCCGGCACAACCCTCCCCGGTGATTTAGTGTGTCTGCTAAGTTTAACTTGAGGAGCAATTGTGGGGACAAAGAGTTAATCCAGCAGTGGCTGCATGGGGCTTTCCTGATTACGGGAAAACGCTATCTGGCTAATGCAGCCCTTGAGTCATTGCTGTTTCCCGAAGCTGGATTTTTGTGGAGCTTGCAGGCAACAGATCATCCTGACTCCTACCTGACCATTCAGTCCTATACAGTGTCTATAGCCGAACATCTGTATATTTCCCTTGATTAATGGGGATCATGATTGGCGTGAAGGAATGGAGTCCATGGATAATCATGCATCCATTACAGTTAAGTGATGCAAATGAGACCAGGCTGTATCTCCTGGGTGCAGTAGCCAAGGTACCAGCAAATAGTAAGAGAAAGTAAAACAAACTTAAGGTTGTTAACAGGATTGTCTCCATGGTGATAAGTGGGCCCAGAGGGACCTGGCTTTGCAGCTGAACTAGCAGCTGGACCAACTCTGCAGCATTAATCCTCCTCCCTGGTCCATTAATGGCTCTGTTCCATTTGCCAGACCCTTGCTAAAGCTGATGTGTTAATGACAGTCAGGAGGTCCGTTCCCATGATAGGTTTTGTCATTGGCTTAACTGTGCATCGATGACATGGAGGTGGTGTGGCAACAGAGATGGACTGCTGTTGGCAGTCTACAGCCTGCTCTCTTTGCAGGCAGTGGTCCCAAAGCCCCAGAAGAACACCCCCACTTCCATGTGGAAGAACATGCTTGACTTCTGGTACAGCTGGTCTTTCAAGAGGCACCAAAGCACATGCCTCAGTATTGTCTGCACTCTGATGATGATGTCCATCAACAACCCTAACGCTAACCCAACGGCGTTAGTTTGTTGTCATAGTCGTTGAACGTAATGACTTGTCTTGTATCTGTTTTTTTTTCTCTTTATTTGTTTGCATGTCCATGAATTTATTCAGCTGGGCTAAATCTAGCTAATCACTTCCTTTCAGAGTGCTGCAGTGGTGCGGTCCCATGCGACGCTCCCACCGCCACCATAAATGCGCTGCTGTTATTTGCGTCTGCATGACGGCTGCAACCCGAAGATGTGAAAATTGCCACCTAGTTGTCTTCTCATATAAATAGTAGTGCAATATGCTGGGAAACGATGAAAATAACACTTGAAATGTAGCCTTCTACCCCATATGTGTGGAGGCATATGTGGTGACACATTATTTTGCACATCTTGGTGTCAATATGAATATTTTTTTACTTAGTTTCAAATTCAGGAGCTTCCACGGATGTGAATCGCTTCTGTGTTTATTTTTCTAAGTGCTGCATTTTAATGCAGCAGTGTCTGTGTTTTTGTACGTTTTGATCATGTTCGTTTCATACACCGTTAGTGGAGAGCTGCAGAAGGTCCAAGAATGCAAGCTGTGACTATGGGCGACCCCCGGCGAGGTCACGGACAGGCCAGTGCCTTTACGGTTCACAGAGAAGTTATTTTCCACCGTGGGGTGCAATCCCTGTCAAACCAGCCCCTTCGCATGTGGGCTCTGATTTTTGTCCTGAGAAAGTCTGAATGTTATTGTCAAGCTGTATTTAAAAAAAAAATACTTGTTTGCAAGATGTGTATACAGTCATTTAAGACCCCCGACATTTTGTTTGTGTTTGACCGACATGAGATTAAACTTCTGTGTTGCATCCAGGAGTAGGAAGAGTTCATGGGTTAAATGTAGTAACATCTTTTATGGGGAAGTAAGATCCAGTTCCTCTTTGGGAGTATTTTTAAGCTGTTTTTAAGATGCTAGGAGCACCCGGTGAACTGGTTATGTGATGTGAAAGGTTAAGAGTCTGAAATTATGAGTGTAAGCCTTTCTGTATTCATTTTTAAGAGGGTCTGGTTGCCCAGGAACCCGCAGGTCCAGTGGTGAAGCTTGAGGGCCCCGTGTTTGTCTGCAGGGTGCACATTCCTCCATCAGGCCCCCCCTGCCAGCCATCTTGCTAGTCCCTGCTCCCAGATAATTTGATTTACAGCAGCCCCCCCATCGCACTTAAACAGGTCAGTGGGTGAAGATGCTGGTAGGGAGTGGCCCCCAAACAAAAGGGGAGGCATCCTGTGAAAATGGTATTTCCATCACGGGAACCCTGATTCACCCCTGAACCATGACGGAATTTGTTAGTGAATCGCAAACATTTGACTTCCAAGCATGATGTTTACAGGGAAATATGCCGACTCAGCATACGGTCTTTAGGGGGATTAGTGGGGCCTTTGAAAAGACAGGGTTCCTATTAGCTCAGAGACGCTGGGTGTGGCACGGAAAATTTCGGCCAAAGTTTTTAGACTGTGCTGTGGGGTGGAGCCAAGGAGTAGGACAGGCTAGGCTAGGCTTCTGCTAATTTATAAAATGTTGAGGAGGCCTTTGGTTTTGACCTTTAACTGTCTCTATCCGAAGGATACAACGGTAAGCCTGTGAACATGTGTCCCAAGTTCGACCACTTAACCCCCCACTGGAATTCATTATGTTCTGTTTACAATTTAAGCGTAGTGGAGTAAAACATTTTTTTTTTGTTATTTTTCAATTTGAGAGGGATCTGTCCTATATTGTGTGGTTCACAAGTAAAAGCAAGAGTTTATCACGATGAGCAGGCATCTTACATTTACTAACAAAGAATCGGCCCTTTGTTTTTGGCGAGGCTGTCCATACTTGTTTAGCTTATTGCAAAACCCGCATGGCCTCTGGCAATCCTGAGCAATTTTGTTCTCCTGTTTGGAACCACTACAGTGCTTCTCTTTGGGTCATTTTCGCCGTCCGCCAGGACCACACCATGCTGGAGGCTTGTGGTTCAGTGGGATCGCCCTAGTTATGGTGCCAAACGGAGTCTTAGGTCTCTTTCTTGTACGATGTGCAGCTCAGAACCATCAGTGTCTCCAGCTTGAGGTTTGGACCCAAATTAAATGATGGCTGGCATGCCTGCCTAGTTTCTTCCAGCTGTGCACCAGCAACTGAGTTGGAGATTTTCTGCCAATATTTGGTGAGTCTGTTGGATAAAAATCCATCCATCCCACCATCCATCCATCTCCCACCATCTATCTATTCTCTACTGCTTCTCTGAGTCCAGGTCACAGGGGCAGCAGTTTGAGCAAAGATGCCCAGACCTCCTTCTTTCCAGCCACCTCCTTCAGCTCCTCTTAGGAGATACTGAGGGTTTGCCCAGTCAGCCAATAGATACAATATCTCCAACATGTCCTGGGTCTGCCCTGGGGTCTCCTTCTGGTTGGACATGCCCAAAGCACCTCCCCATGGAGGTGTTCAGGAGCCATCCTAAATGCCCAAATCACCTCAACTTGCTAAACGAGGGAAACAGGGAAATTTTGCTTCATATCGGGACATAGGCTCGAAACCCATTATGTTGCAGAGATGCAAAGTCTCACCCAAGTTAACCCCAAACAGTGGAAGTAGGGGAGAGACACCCTTCTGTTCTTGCGAGACTTCTCCCAGCAGTTCATCCCCATCCCCATACTCCTGTCTTACGAGAATGTGGATGTTTTTTGTTGCTACTGCGCCTTCCTGATTAAAAATCACAAGGTGTGATGCTAGCAGCTGTGCAGAAGTGCCTAAGCTGGCGAGGTTAGCCAGCTGTCTGGGTTGCATCCTCTCTCTGGGCGAGACCCCTTAGCCAGGAGATCCGCAGCCCACCTCTCCCAGGCACGAACTGAGGACTGTATTTTATTTGTGCATGAACCTACGAGGCCTCTGTCCCTCATGACCTGTGGAGGTTAATTCCCATTCTGGAAGGATGAAGAAAGAATTGCAGTGGACCACTGGCTCTCGGTAGACATTAAAGAGTGCTGACTTTCAGAGCGACTGTGTATATATACTCATTACAGCAAAAGCTTGGACCTTCTGCATAAGGGGGCATAAACATATCCCCTACATTGTCTCCTCATTCTCCACCAAAGAAGGCATTGCAGAGAATGTTTCTTCGAAAGCCCTCTCCAAGCTGTCAGCCTCTCGGAAGTGATGATGACCAGAAGTGCTTACATCATGCCGTGAATAGATGGAGCTGGGCCGTGTTGGCAGGCGCCGGGCCCCGTTGGCAGGCCCCGGCCCCTTGTCTTTTGCTCTGTCCTACCGTGGTTCGGTGTAGACAGGCCCTTGATGTTGGCGTTTCTCCCGCGTCCGGGAGGAAGCTGGGGTCGAGCCACTGGTCTTATTTTAAATGTGGCATTGCTAATCTGGGGGGAGTCTGAAAGCTACTCTTTTTATTTTTTTTAGGGGGGGGGGGGCGTTCTTAGCATTTAGAGAAAGGCCAACCCCCCCCCCCCACCCATTTTTCACACTTTTTCACTTCTTCACACCCCCATCCTGTCAGTTGAGCCCTCCCCACATTCACAAATCCCACAGTAAATTCATTCAACCCTGTGGTGGCTGTTTTAAAATCACTTTAGAGATGTGATCGAGACAATGAGCTGAGGTAGAGGTGAGTTATGGGGAAAAAATCATATTCACAGTTGACAGTGCATTATTAGCCCAAGGAAAAGTGCGCTGTGGCTTCCTGACAGTGCGCATCACTGCGTCAGGTTTGGCTAGATTCCTGGGAAAACAGCAGCCTAAGCACATCCTCCTTGGCCCTGTGGACTGGGTTCATTCATCCTTGCCCTGTTCAATCTGTAACCTTATTGGCCAGGTTACTTTCGTTCCAATTGTGCATTTGACATTTCTACATTGCTTTCAAGCAGCTGCCCTGAGGGTCTACATGCTGGCTGCCTGACAGCGACCGGCACGCCCACCCACCACGACACATAGGACTTGTGGATGCAGCTGGGCGGGATGTGGAGAAAAACGGTGAGGTGCCTCAGTGGAGGGCTGTAGGCCAGGCCCGGGCCTGGGGGAGAGGCCTGTACCTATGACCTCTGACCCCTTGCTATCGTCTGGTTTTCTTCAAGATCATCAAGGCCAAATAGACTTCAAAACAAATTCAACACGGTTAATTCACTGAATTGTTGTAATTTCAGTAATTACAATAATAGTAAAGATAATAAAAATATACTATTTGCTCCCAGATGTTTTATACAGTGTTATTTACACAGCTTACTTTTTAATCTGAAGAAAAAATAATTCAGTCACGTTCACATAGCAGTCAGGCTTTGAAAGAACCAAGTTCGATTTGCTTATTGAGTAGGGTAAGTGAATGTGGCCCCCTTCTAAGAGTGTGACATGGCTGTTTCATGAGCCTCATGCTCCAAATAGCTGACACGCTAACAGAAGGATGCTAACATGGAGTCAGGGTCGTTTGCTGTCACACTGTGGGGAGGAAGGTGTTGAACTGGCTGAATTGCACCAACACACACACACACACACACACACACCGCCCTTGGCCAAATCGCATGGGAGCTCCAGCCCTCAAACTTGCTCACTTAGGATAACTTTTGTGGGATCCAGTAACTAACACAATAAGGATAAAGATCACCAAATTAATTGGCCCTGCAATTTTAATTGCACAGATTCCTTGAAGCGAGGTTTGGCAAGCCTCCCGATGCCCCCCCGCCCATCCACCCTGCCTCATTCCTCCCATCCAGTCCCATTTTTCACCTTTCTTTCCCCTTCACAGTAACCCAGTTAATATCAAAGACTCACTTCAGTGGACCAGAAATAGGAGAGCTTATGAAGTGGGAGATCTGTGGTGTTTGGTCACGGTCTGTGCGGTGGCCTTTGTGACCGCAATTTTGAAAAGGCTTAATAACCACTTGGCTCACGGTTACCGGCCCGCTTAGAGGTGATAGAATCCAGAAACCAGCCGGGGATAATTTTCAGGCAAGGTTCTACTGAGTGAGAAACCCCCCCACCCCCACCCCCACGTATTAAAGTAGTTGTTTCACTTTTGTTTATTAAAATTTTAATTTGTGTGCATTTGTTTATGAATCGAGTGGCAAAGGGTTAAATTCTTTAGTGGGGGTTCCCCCCCCCCCGCATTACAGTGTGAAGGAGCGCAGTGCCCCCGTCGCACGCCGGTGGGGTTTGGGGCTGCAAATGACACGCGTAGGGGGAACACAAGAAGTTGACACATAATAGGTGTCAGAGATCTCTGGCTGTGCAATGAATCAGAGAGCGGTGAATTAGCCGGGGTGGGCGCCAAAGGGTCTCTTATGGAGAGGGGGGCCTTCAGCGCTAGGCTAAGTGGCTAAATTACCCAGCAAGGCTTCCCCAGGCGAATGAAGGAACCTCTTTTATCCCGGTCCTGGGAGGAGCTCTTCCAAATTGATTAGCTTAAATGACAGGTCGGCCATCTGTGCTTCTCCTGTTAATGTTCCTCAACTACTTCCTTCCCCCGTTCTATAATGTGTGCTATGACGGTTGCATTAAACGGTTAATTACATCGATCAATTACATCTGTCTAAATTAGTACAATTATCTATTTAAAGGCACATTTCCCTTGTGTTTAACAGGGACATAATTGGCATTAAAGTTATATATTTATGAAGATGGTATATTTAGATGTGTTTTTTTTTTTGCAGGCCAAATGCAGATTCTTTGGAAATACGGATAATTTAGTAGCCCAGTGCCTTCACCTTTGGCTTGCTGGGGGCCTGATGTTTGACCAGGAGTCCCAAATGGACTCTGCAGCTACAGTTAATTCCACCTCCTGTCATGTCAGACAGGAGGATGATGGAAGCCATTGCCTGGAAAGTAATCTAATTATCTTTATTTTTTCGTGAGACCTGAATTCTGGGGGTCGCCTTCAGGGTTCTGTTCAATGGCACCTTCCGTCTATCACTAATATGATGTAACTTTGCAACTCTAGGTTCTGCAGTTATGATCATTCAGAAGTGTTGCCAGTGCTTTATTGGGGGGGGGGGGTAAAATGTTCACTAATTAATTTGAATACCCTGTTCTTATTAATTTTTCATTACAATCAGACCCCCCTCCCCCAGTACAGACGTAGCCCCCCCATTTCAAAAATCTCTAGAGATGCGCCTGTGGTCTTTGGTTATAAACGCCCACCCCCCCACCCACGGAATATTTCTGCAAGCTGGCGGGAGCCCGTAGCCGTGCGCTGCCCCCCGCAGCAGCCGTGATCCTTGCGAAAGCGGTGTCTCCTCGCAGGGAGGATGTGAGGTCGCCGAGAAGAGCGATGAGCAAAGACAGTCAGCGCGACGTTCTCATTTCATGCTGTGACGGGCCGCCTTTGCTCTCGCATGGCTTGACATGAAGGTCGTGCCTTTAATGAGCTTTGTTTCACTCCCCTTCCTTCCTCCTTTCCTTCGTTCCCACGTTTCAATCTCTGATATTCTTTCGGTAATTTATGACGGCATCTTGATTGGAGATAATAAATCGTCCCAGGCCGAGAGGAGCGCTTAGGTTAAGCGTGGTGGTCAGAGCTGGGCTCAGTCCCATGATGCTCTGGGCCAAGGCCGGACTCCTGACGACCCCCTGAGAGGCAGACTAAGATCAGGCCGATCAGGCTGGGCAGCCAGTGATATACAACAGGAGAGTGCTGTTGTTCTGCAGCCAGAAATCTTTGTCCCCTCTTCCCTCCATGATTCAGTGCCCTGACTCGACCGTGTTTAAGATTTTGTGCCAAAATAAATAAATCTGAGTTTCTTTGGCTCTCCAAATTAATGAGGCGGTTTGGTGTGTTATCAGGGAGCTATAATTGCTTGTCAAGCTCTTTCGTGCCAGAGAAACTGGGCGAGGCTCCAGCCCTTGTGCAGATGCCACCCTTGCGTCCTGGGCCAGTGGAAACCTTTACCATACACGGCATCGTGTCGTGGTTCCTCTGTGACATTTCTGTTCGAGAAGCACAGAAGTTATGATTGGCAAGAGCGGTTTTCTGCGTTCAGGCAGTAAATGAGCCTTACCAAATGCTGTGTGTATGAGTGTGTGTGTGTGTGTGTGTGTGTGTTATCAGCAAGGAACGCCTCTCACTGATAATGTTCTGAGCAGGAGACTGTAAATAGCCCTCACACCCTTCTGTGCAGAGGTCAAAGGTCAGTGGTGGATATATTTTGCCATCCGGCGTGATGATGGCCAGTCTGTCCTGTGCCTAGAGACTGAGCAATGAAGACATTTGTGGCAAATAGTCCTGGTATATTGAAGCTTAAGAAAACAGTCTCTGCTGCTCAAAAAGTAACAGGGTCAGGCATCAACAATGTACAGAAGATGCCGATGCCATTATCTTGCCATTGTCTTAAGCCATATTTTAAGAATAATCTAAAGTTTCTTGTTTATATAATGAGTGTAGTATTTCAAAGTGGGCCAGCCCTCATTTTTCGCTGCTATAGCCACACATTCATTACTCTTCCTATGCTACGATTTCTATTCCTCATGCCATTCTGTGATTGCAGTCTCAGAGAGATGGGTTTGTTAGCCCCAAACCTGAGACACTGTGGCCTGGGCTGCCACTTTCCATCTGTGTGGAAGAGATGTATTAAAAAAAGACCAGCCTCTTTGCCAAATTGCTGTTTATTGCGCATTACAGCCAACCGGCTTTCAATACTCCTCAATACTCATTTAGGCTATGATATACATTAAGACAAGACTTTATACATTATCTAGTTGTGTTTCAGTACGATATAGTATGGCAGTTATACAACAGCCAGTTTTTAGACTTTTAATTTAATTTAATTTAAATTATTCAGAAATTATGCAATTTTTAGATGCAAATTTTGAGTCACTCTCCTGTCTCTTTCACCCAAGGCAGTGAATTTTCCTGTTGTGACAGACGTTTTTAAGGTCAGATCTGTGCCCCTCACAGTTGAAAGTGAACCACTCACAGGGACTTTGGACTGGAGTTACATTTGAGTTGAAGGTGGGCGAGCCATATTTTTAATTTTGAGGAAGGAATTGGGCAGTTAAAGCTACATCTATTGAGAAAGTATTAAAAAGCTGTGATTTGAATATAACCGGACCCGCTCTGTTGATAGTCATTGCTTGTCAGGAGAAGCATTGGGTATATCTGAGATTTTTTATTTGGACTCACTGTAACGTAATTCCTCCTTGTTCCATCCAGCTGTGCATAGTTGTGTTGTTTACTTAGGTTATTTGTGTATTACTCTGGAGGGGCTGGCCTTTTTCCTGCAGCCTCAGCAGTCTCTATATCACCATCCCATAATAACTGTAAATCATCAGCTGCCAGAATTCTGTTGCTTTGCAAAATAAGAGCATTAACGCTCAGCCTGGGAACATGACAGAACTCGCCATGTCCGACCACCATGGGGTCTTTAATAATAATGGCGGACGTGGGATGCATGTCCTAATGTTGAACCAGGAGAGAGGCCATAACAGAACAGGCGGCTGGTGTTTTCTCTATCCTGAGAAGCCGTGTTGATGAGGAGGTGGGCAGTGTTTGTTTTTTTTTGTCTGCTAGAGAGTGCGCCTGATCTGGGAGAGAGTTTAGATAGCATGGATCTGGGTGGATATTGTTTCAAAATATACCTTGGAAATGTTATTATGACACTCCTGTGCCTCGTTTGAGGGGGAACCAGACAGTAACGTTCTCCCTGCGTGGCGCTTATCTTGAACTGTCCCACATTCCCGACACCACTTATCACTTAAAAGCGGAAAAGGTCGGGTTGAAAAATGTAAACATTGTGCGTGTCTGCACCTGACAGCCTGTGTCCACTGGAGACCTGCTTTTGTGGGAATAGGTTGTTTTCCTGAAAAAGGCAGCCATCTCCCTGCTTAACCGTGTACCAGAAAACCAGTGCTCTAAAACCTCATCTCAAGGTTCACAGGCTAACTTCTTCAGCTCGGATCCCTTGACTGGCTTTAATTATCATCATACTGCCTACGGAGAGATCCCCATCTTCGCCTCGAGTTTTGGTGTTTGCGTTTCCGGGTTGCCATGGCGATGCGGCTTAACGCCGGCCAGCTCGGCAAGGCTTGCCACCGTGCAACATGTCCTCTCTCTGTGGTCTCCCATCTCTCCTTTGGTATCTCAGACCGCAGGACTGGGATAACCATGTGAAGCCGCCTGAATTTGAAACCGTGTTTAGTGATTCATATTATGATCACTCTTTTTCCTGTAACCGGGCTGTGAAAATTCCTCCGCTAGCAAGAGCCGTTGATGAAAGCCATTCAGCGCTGGCAGCGCTTTATTAAACATACGTGGTGTTCTTCCATGTAATAAATCGTAGCCTTGATTACAACACAGGCAGACTGAGAAGATTTGGATCCAGCTGTTTATTTACAACTTGGGCAGGGAAGGCTGCCGGCGGCTTTAGGGCTGTCTGCCGAAACCTGGGGAAACAGACTTTGTAATCGGTCACTTTGGCTTGAGGGGGGTATTTACAGGACTTCTGTTTGTGTTCAGCAGGCCATATTGTTGGGTTAGTGTAATGTAAGAAAGGTGGATCATATTTCTGCCATAAAGCATAGCCCATACTATAAATATACATACAATGTGCATGGTCAGGAAACCCCTCATGAGACTGTTCTCTGACCATGTGATCTTATAGTGTCTGGATTTTGAGAAAAAATCTGCAATGGTTCACTCAAGGTCTTGCTTAGATTTTTTTTTGTTCTATCTAAATGTTATTTTCCCCTTTTTCCCCTACAGGCCCTCTGAAGTGTTCAACTTCCCCAGCTGTTGTCTCGTATTAGCCGTGGACTGTAATGAACCCCCTATGGTGCCTCCTCATTTCCTCTGATGCCGTCCGCTGTCCTTGACAGGCTAGTGCTGCTTGTCGCCGGGCCCCTCCTGCCGACGAAGGGCTTCTGATAATGGTAGCACCTCAATGGTGAGACTTTCACTGCTGTATCGGGAGAGCACGCTGGCCCCGGGTCTCTACAGACTCCGATAAACGGCATTTTGACTTGTTAATGGAAAGAGGGTCTCGAATTGTCGCTTGATGTGGCTCCGGCACGGGGGACACGAGCGACCCAAGCCCAAAGGCAGGCGACAGACATTATCCAGCCAGAGTTGCGGGAGGGTTCAAGGACTATTGAAGGTATGCAGTCCGATGAGCTGTTCAGCCGAAAACTGAAAGCCTTGAATGGAAACATGGGACCTCCAAATAGCAGTGTGCAAGGGAAGGTCGACAGTGCAGGCAAGAGCAATGGGACGCCAGTTATGCCTAAGATGGGTGTCCGAGCAAGGGTGTCCGAGTGGCCCCCTAAAAGGGAGGGATGGGAAAGCCGTCTACCTTTCAACTGTGAAAGTGTCGTAATGGGCTTCCAGAATGGACAGTTGGGCCAAAGGGGGAACATCCATGAGCAGGGTGACGAGGCCCCCATGGACTCAGAGGGGTTCCCCGGTGAAAACAACTCACTGAACAATGTTATGAGCCCCTTGCCCCCCAAGGGGCTCAACCCTATCCGGCAGCGCAGCAACAGCGATGTGACCATCAGTGACATTGACACAGAGGACATTTTGGATCAGAATGCCGTCAACCCCAATACAGGGGCCTCTCTGCACCGCGAATACGGCAGTACTTCTTCCATTGACCGGCAAGGCCTGTCGGGGGATGGTTTCTTCACCATGTTGAAGGGCTACCGAGTGGACTCCTTGGATCACCGCAGTATTCCTCCACTGGGCTTTCCCGAGCTGCTGCGATATGACACGTCTGTGTCCCCCAGCTTGCAGACAGCTGCTCAAATCGCCCGTGGAGAGATCATGCAAATCTCGAGCTTCGACTATGTGGATGGCTCCCTCCTCTACAGCCGTGAGCAAGAAAGATCCTTTATGCGGCGCGTCAAGACGGAAACTTCGGAAACTTCCCTGTTCCGGAAGCTTCGGACCATCAAAAGCGACCACGAAGGGCTGCGCCTCTCCATCGAACAGGAGGACCGCCGACCCCTCAGCTTCCAGAAGTTCTTTGCTCACTACGACGTGCAGAGCATCCTCTTCAACATCAGCGAGGCCATGGCTAACCGGGTAAACCTAGGCAAGCAGAAGAACACCACCACTGGGGCCTCAGCTGCCTCGCAGTCCCCGGTGTCTGGTGGCGCTCCAACAATTGAGTCCCCCTTGGGCAGCCGTGAAGACCTCAATTCCAAAAAAAACTTGGACTCGGATGAGGGGGATGGGAAGAGTAATGACCTGGTGCTCAGTTGCCCATATTTCCGCAATGAGATCGGTGGAGAGGGCGAGAGGAGGATATCCCTCTCTAGAGCGAACTCTGCCAATTATGGGGCTGGCGAGAGCTGCTCTTTTGAGTCCTCGCTCAGCTCCCACTGCACCAATGCTGGGGTGTCCGTACTGGAGGTTCCCAGGGAGAATCAACCCATCCACCGTGAGAAGGTGAAGCGTTACATCATCGAGCATATTGACCTAGGAGCATACTACTACCACAAGTATTTCTATGGAAAAGGTAGGGTATACAAAGTCTTGTTAGTTTTCATAACTTAACTGTGACCCCTTCCAACTGTTACTCACCACATCTGTCAACTGAATGCTCAACATTGTAAACAATTCAATTTCAGTAACATGATACAGTTAAATAATATTGGTTCATCTATCTATCCTGTCAGTAGTCACCACTTTGTAAACAAACGGTTGTTTGTTGCCCATAAGGGTTTCCGGTTCCTGGGGGGATAGAGCATCTTGTTTTCTGGAAATAATACCGACTGTGGGGTTGTGCGCAGACTCCCTGATAAGTCACACTTGGTTCTCAGACAGGCTCAGTCTTTATCAAAGGGAAAAATACCGTTTCCCCCTGTATTCCAAGGTACTGTTTTTATTTCAGAAAAAAATGCCTTTTCAGTTGATTCCCAGCAGTTGCAACTGACTCCGATCTCATTATTGCTGTCCGCTGAGGCAAGTCAACATGGGACATTTAAGGCCTGCTATGGACCAGAGGAAGGGGAACCTTTTTAACATCTAGAACAAGAGTTTATTTCAGTTTTATTTGTCTCAAATGCCATCTTCTGCCCTTGGCCTAGAGGACAGACTTTGTAAAAAGCACTTTTGTGCCCAATTGTTTTTGTGCGCAATTCCCTGGTTGGAATTAAGAGCTCTAATCTGTTCTAGGTCAATGTAGTTCAGTCTGATGAAGGATTTGCTTAACTCTGCAGCTTTCTCCAGGGACACTAGGGCAATTGACTAAGGTCTTCGGCCGAGGATTGCTGATTGGAGTTTTGCGTTCAGGCTGCAGAATCAGGCGACGTATCACATGACGGTGGACGTGGAGTTTGTCCTCATTCACAACCTCCTGTCATCATTAGTTGTTTATAAGTATTTTTGTTTCCATCTTCCTTCAAGCAAAAGGCCCTTGCAGAAATAATGTCCCCCATGCGCCGATTCCCACGGCGGCCACGCACGTCATTAAGATTGACTACCCTCTGATCGTTGCAGCATGTGAGCCTGAGACCATCTATTCGCATTGCCGCGAGTGTGAGGGAGGAAGGGTGGCGCTTAGCCAAACAGCAGTGGCGAGCAGGGAATGGCTTGATGTTTAGAGCTCGCTCGATTCGCTGACTGATGGTTTAATCCCATGTGTCGGCGTAAATAATTAAAGGGACAGTGGGTGATGAGGAGTCCCTGGCGGCCATGTCACGTCTGGCTCGTTCGCGTGCTCCTCCCTGCCCCGTTTTTGCCTCTTTCCCACAGTCAAAGAGGTGCAGTGCTGGCCAGGACCCCTCCCTCACGCGGCATGGCAGATGGCCTATCTGCTGCCCCCAGCACTGTTCCCAAGAATCATATGTTGTCCTCTTTTAAATATGGGCAGCTGAATGGTTCTGGTAGCTGTATCTTTGCATTTATTTATTTTGCTAGCACTGTAATACAGCTATATATATGCACATGCTGCCCTAGTGCAGGATGGTGCCACAGAGAATTGCAGCACCAGTTCAAGTGTCATGGGGGCGTAGTGACGCACAGACCTTCAGGCAGGCTAGAGCCCACCTGGAGTCTGTCTCTGGAATGCTTCTGGATCAGTGAGTGTCAGCTGTGTTGATGATGTTATTTTTTATTTGATTTTTTTGTTTTTTTTTTTTTTTTTTACGACAGAGCACCAGAATTATTTTGGGGTGGATGAGAATCTGGGGCCGGTGGCGGTAAGCATCCGTCGGGAGAAACTTGATGACGCAAAGGACAAGGATGGGAATCAATACAACTACCGGATCACATTTAGGACCAGTGAGGTAATGGCAGCCCATGTTCTATGTTCCGCAAAAACCCAACTTAATATGTCCTCCAGTGATGTACTCCACTTCAAAGACAGCTTTTCGGGGATGGGCTATGTTAGTGGTGACATGTTTTCATGTTATCGTTGTGTTCTCTCCTTTCATGTTCAAATCTCTATATAACTCCAGGCATTAGGCTGCATTTTTTAGCATTTGTCCATCATTCACAAACATAAAAGAAGGGCAGAATAAGAGCTAGTAAAGCTGGTAATCAGCCAGTTATGGGACGTCACTTTCGATCAAGTCCCTGACTGTGAGCAGTTATCTGCGGGGGGACATTGGGAGGAAATGCTCTCTCTTTGCACAGCGCTCCCACACAGCTGATGTCTGGGACGTCTGGCGGGGTGGGGGAGGGAATCCACATGTGGATCTGTCCTGTTTTACTGTGATGGTATGGCGTGGGAGGAAGCTGAGGCGTGCCTCTGGCAAATGCAAACAGCCTTAGGCTTTGGTGGGGGGGGGGGGGGGGGGGAGATCAGGGATGGGTCTACACCTGTGGGCTCCATGTTGATGTTCACTTTCACCATGTTTATCTACTCAGCAGATAAGCTTCTACAGGAACTCTAGATGTGCTCAGCCTTGCCCCATAAGTCACTTTGATTTCTTTGATTGGGGTCTGTGTTTGTGTATAAGTACATATAAGAGAAATAAGTTAACTGTTTTGTCTTTCAAAGGTCAGTGTTTTTTGGGTCCTCATTGCTCCACCCCTTCCCATTGGCTCTTTGTTGCTCTACCCCATCCTATTGGCTCCTTATTTCTCAGCCCCTTCCTATTGGCTCCTTATCGCTCTGCCTCTTCTGATTGGTTCCTTATTGCTTGACCCCTCCCTATGGGTCCTCCCGTCCCTTGCCCTGCAGCTCACCACTCTGAGGGGGGCCATCCTGGAGGACGCTGTGCCGTCCAGTGCGCGGCACGGGACGGCACGGGGCCTGCCGCTGAAGGAGGTGCTGGAGTATGTGGTGCCAGAGCTGAACATCCAGTGCCTGCGGCTGGCCCTCAACTCGCCGAAGGTCCCCGAACAGCTGCTGAAACTGGATGAGCAGGGGGTGAGTGCCGAGCCGGGCAGCACCCCTCCACTGGGGGCTGACTGTCATAACTACTGCCCCCAAGAGGAGGATGAGCACCCGTCCCACTCAGAATGAACTGTGGTCCCGGCCCTGCTTTTGATCCAGGGCTGTTTTTCCAGTTGGGGTGCAAACACAGTAAATCAAACAATCGTCAGTAATTAATTTTTTCTCCTCCTTGCCCTTAACGGTTTTGAGAGAAGTAATTACTGGAGCTGTAGAGGCAGAATTTATGTATGCAGATGTGAGTGAAGCCACAATACAGGGTTAGAAGATATATTTAATCAGATGGGCCAGTGCCTCATTGGTGAATCATTGCTTTTTTTATGCTATGGAAAACATGTTAGTCAAAGCGGCGTAGCATTGAAGTGCAGGATGTATCATGGTGTTTCGCTAAAGGCAGCACTAAGACAGATCTCCTCCATGTGCTTGTTAGTGCTTGTTAGCATTTCACTAATGAAAAAGACATGCCTCATCATTATTAGTTTGTATTCATGGTTTCACGCTATGTCATGTGAAGAACAGCTTTGCAACGTGCGAGGCTCAAATGTCTACTCGCTTCAATGTCTGGTGATGCCGCCGTCACTGTGGCCCACTGTCACCGTGGCCCGCTGTCATGCCGAGTGCCAAGGCAGGCTTGGGCACAACTGCTTGGGTCTTGCTAGCGCTGAGCCGGATGAGTGGGAGCCCAAAGAACGAGGAGGAAGCTGTCGTGGTCGGTGTTTTGTGCAAATGCCACATGTGATTTAAGCCTTTTTCCCTTTAATGTCATTGGCTGTCACCGGCAGTAGTAATAATAAAAAAAAAACACTCTGCACCCAGGCCTGGGGAATGAGACTGTGCTGCCTTTTTCACTTAAAATAAGGGCAGCTATTCAATGAAGGGGAAACGAATCAAAAGCACAAAGAGGGATGACAAGTGCATAAGGAGTTGGGCCAAAATATTCTGGCAGAAAACCCTGCCTTTAAATTGTAGATTCAGTGTTATTTAAGGAGGGGCTGGCTTTGTTTGCCCATAAGGGTAGATGCCTTTCTCATGAGTCAGTGTCTTTCAGTGTTTTGGGGGGTTGGTGGGGGTGCAGATGAGAAGAGATACCGAGAAGCTGAGCTCAATGGGGGAGCTCTTAGCCCAGAATATACTGTTACCGGTCACTTGAAAGCTTGACGCTTCAAGTGTTGTTACTCATGGCGACAGATTTCTGACAGATTTCTAAATGTTCCGGAACCTTGTTATCTGAGCAAATGGTGCTTTTTAAAAAGATGCTATTACCAAAACAGTAAACTGGAAATCGTCAACACGGAAGTCTGCAAAAATAATATGGGGGACAGCGGTCGTGTCCGTTGGCAGGCCATCCCGCACCGCCGGCTGTCTCTCCCACCCGCCACCATGGAAAAGTATCCACAACAGATAACAAAGCTTTAGCTGGAAGGATGCCGCTTTGATGCCAGAGACTCTCCCTCGCCAGCTTGCGCCACCCAGCATGACTGAGGACCCTCCATGTGATACTCCATCTCTGCTTCTTCCTTCGAGGCAGCAGAGTGAGCATTTTCCAGCACAGAAGCCTCCTCTGCTGAGTTTTCTTGCGAACGAAACTTTCCTTCACTGCCCAAGGCATGGCATTACTGAAGTACGACGCAGTGCGGCCATCGGCAAGTGTGGGCCAAGCATCCAGCTTCTGCTTTGGTATCTTTATTGGTGCTGTTGAGGTTGAATGGTGTGAAGGGCATGTTGCACAGTAAAAGGCCACAGGTGGGGTGCATCCCTGGGTCCATAGCTAGTGCAAGCTACGTATGCCAGCAAACCAACATTGTTGCATTATTGGTAATACTTTTCCTGATTTGCCCAGGTTGTGTCAATGACATATTTGTAGGATAGCTGATCACCTTCAGACCCAGTGCTTTCTGGTAGACATTTCAGGTCTATCATACCACCGACAAACAGACTTAAAAATAGCTTTTCCGCCAGAGCCATATGAGAGCTGAAACTGACAGACAGTAACACTGTCTGTTTAGGGACTGTTTAGTGACTAACAACACCACAATACTTACAACTGGGGCTACAGATCACTGCACTGACTTTCACTTTCATACTTATAGTGATGTTTTACATTTCATTTGCACTTTTGTGCATATACACTTCTTATTACCCTAACAATAACCCAGGCCTCATTGCGCAATACCTAGAGTGCAATATCTGCATCAATATACATTCTATTTGTATAAACGACCATACAAAGGTGGTCTGAGAGCAGAATCACCATGACGACACCAGCAGAGGCATGCTGGGACTGCTTAGCCTGGGGACTGGGGGGCTCTGGGCATGAAACTCACACAATTTCTAGAAGAATTAGCCTAAGAAATAGCCAAAGGTATCTCACTAATACCTGTTGTTTGAAGTCTACTTTAAGGAGCCCGTGAACTTGCCAGTTACAGATGTTTTTGTGTTTCTGAAGCTTGGAAGCAAAGAACCTCAAACTCACATGGTTTAGATGGGGCCAAGGAGCCATTACATAAGTCCCTATCAGCACCCGCTGAGGAAATGTTTATTAAACACTAGTTTGTATGTTTTCATGATGGTTCACATTCAGGATCTGAGTTTTACTTCCAGTTACATTTGGTTTTATTTAGCAGAGGCTTTGGTCCAAAGCAATGCACAAGTGAGGTAAATTTCACATCACAAACATATGGCTGTCAAAGAACTGACGAGGCATACGTGCAGTGAGGCTGGGCTTCCAGTGAACGCCCAGGTACATGTGTAAGCAGCACTGGAGCAAGAGCCACACAACGACTTCCAAGAACCTAATGCAACTATTCCAGGACCAAAAGTACAACATTAAGAACATGCCTCCCATTTTTAGTAGCTGTAGTTTATCTGACTGATTTATGGTTTGCTGGGAGGCTTCGGGGTTTTTTAGGTCTTTTAAGAGGAAGCCTGTATCGGCAGCAGCAGAGCTGAGAGGCTGCCCAGGGCACCAGTCCCACTTTATAGCGTCAGCAGTAGGCCAGACTCACACCTTGAAACGGTAGATGCATTTTACCTGTACAGTTTGTTTATTTTCTTTCCTATTGGCTTAACACTTAAGACACTTAAGAGCGATAAGGCTAAGACCGTGTTTCCCAACCCGGTCCTTGGGCACCCACAGACGGTTGACATTTTTGTCCCCGCCCAGCTCCCTAGGGAGGCAGCACAAGCATGGACTGTCTGCGGGTCCCTGGGGGCTGGATTGGGAAGCACTGGGCTATGAGGTTCAAAGAGAATGTAGAACAATGCAGTGTGAGCCAGGGGACAGGATGTGCCCAGCAGCTGTTCAGTGAGGCTCCCTGTGGTTTGTGGTCGTAGCTGAGCTTCCAGCACAAGGTGGGCATCTTGTACTGCAAGGCGGGCCAGAGCACCGAGGAGGAGATGTATAACAACGAGAGCGCCGGGCCCGGCTTCGACGAGTTCCTGGACCTGCTCGGACAGAGGGTGCGGCTGAAGGGCTTCACCAAGTACCGAGCACAGCTGGACAACAAGAGTAAGGGTAGTCCAAGCACACACACCGCCGCCCAGGCCTGCACCCATCCCACCTTCAGCTCACTCGCGTCTCCATTGCAGCCGATTCCACAGGTACCCATTCTCTCTACACCACCTACAAGGACTACGAGCTGATGTTCCACGTGTCCACGTTGCTGCCTTACACTCCCAACAACAGGCAGCAGGTAAGTGCTCTTCTCAGCAGAGGGGCCGAACGACGCCTCCGCCCTTCATCCACCTTACCTACTCTCCCCTACAAGGACCTTCTGTAAGCTGGCGAGCAATGTTGCTGCGTCAACTGCGCCCAACGTGGCATTTAATTAGAGCCTCTCTGGGGGGGTGGGGGGTGGTGGTTTCAGGGGGGCTGTGTGCCTGTTGACAAATGCAGCTGACTGCACCCTCTGAACTCGGCACCTTTCTGTGGCAGTCCAACCGAACGCTGACATACGGCAAACTGGCCAGCACCTCTATTTCTTTTCCTCTGAGATCTCAGCTGCTACCCAGGGGGTCTGATGCCCCTTCAGCTCCTCTGACGCAGCAAACTGGCACAGGGGACAGAGGCTTTGCATGTCAGTGTTTCAGACCTAGAGCACAGAGGCTCATTTATATCTGTGACCTTGACTGGCTGATTTATGGGATTTTCTTCCACTTTACTCTCATTGATAAATTAAGTTTCACCGAGTAGGTTAGTGCTCATGCTTTGGTAGCCGAGCTTCTAGAAGGCGCCTCACCCTTGGGGTCACCACACCCACCCCGGCGTCAATTCCATTCACCTGCCGGCCCCCATGCCAGCACACAAGGATACAAAGCTGCCCTGGATGCCAAATGTGATTCTGATTCATGACCCATGTCGGTGGTGGGCAACATGGACAATAAATAAGTAACCGCCAGATGTGAGGGTCTCGCATCGCAAGGGGGCGAGTTTGTCCTAAAAGTGGTGACGGAGTTTCTGCAGAAAAGGTGCATCCGGCATGCTGTCCTCACTGCTACTCAGAGGAGCCAGTCAGCATATCGCTGCAGGGATCGGCTCCAGCTGTAGCCAGACGTTTGCATTTAGCTGCTTAGGTGGCACTTTCTCTCCTTAAAGTGACTTTTAAAAAAACTCTTTATACAGCCAGGTGTTTTATAATATTTCGTAATAAGCAGATTCACTATATGCGGGGCTTTTTCACGGTTACAGTGAGCACCGGCAATGAGGAGGTATCTGCTAGTTTGGAGCAGCATTCACTATTTTCAATACAGTACAGGACCAGGGTGCAGGACTCTCTTACCTCTCTCTCTCTCTCTCTCTCTATCTCTCTCTCTGCCTCCTGTCCATTTCTCACCCAGCTCCTGAGAAAGAGGCACATTGGGAACGACATAGTTACCATCATCTTCCAGGAGCCCGGCGCCTTGCCCTTCACTCCCAAGACGGTGCGCTCACACTTCCAGCACGTGTTCGTCATTGTGAAGGTCCACAACCCCTGCACGGAGAATGTGTGCTACAGGTGAGCCCCTTGTGCCCGACCCTCTGGAGAACCCGGGAGGGAGTGGCCTGGAACTCTGGAACCATGTAGTGAATGGGGGAGAAATGGTCCCATCTGGACCCTTACAAAATTGAGTCAAAATATCAGTTAGGGTTTTATTAATGGAAAGATTTTCTGAAGTTAAAGTACTAAGCTCAGACTCTTAAAGCATTTGGTGTCTTTGATGTCTGTCTCCCTAAAAATATATTGGCACTCAACAGCTTTTCTGAGGATTTAAACAAAAAGCTTCTCCAAGGTTGTCTCAGAATTGATGGGACCTCCTCATGCATGAAAATTCAGCACCACTGAATTTACCTCAATAGAAAATTATTATTTAGAAGCTATCGGATTGTCTGTTAACCATTTGCTTAGAGTGAAGCACATTGTTCTATTAAAACATTGTGCATTGTTGGGCTGTGAGAGCTCAGATACATTTTCACCTGGATCTGCTGAATATGGATGTATGATTGCCTTGCGTTATTTGCAATGTGTATTCGTCATCCTGTGTTGATGCACTGCGGTGTTATAGGTGTGATTTTTGAATCTACCCCCCCATAAGGAAGAATCCTTATGATTCTTCTTTGTCCCCTCCAGCGTTGCTGTTTCCAGATCTAAAGGGGTTCCATCCTTCGGACCACCTATTCCCAAAGGTGTGACTTTCCCTAAATCCGCCGTGTTCAGGGACTTCCTCCTGGCCAAGGTCATCAATGGCGAGAACGCCGCCCACAAGTCCGAGAAGTTCCGGGCGATGGCTACGCGCACACGACAGGAGTACCTGAAGGATCTAGCCGAGAACTTTGTAAGCACTACCACTGTTGATTCGGCAGTGAAGTTCAGCTTCATCACACTGGGTGCCAAGAGGAAGGAGCGGACAAAGCCTCGGCATGACGCACACCTGTTCAGCGTCGGCGCCACCACCTGGGGTGTGGTCGCCCATGACTTCAGTCAGTCAGCCGACATAGACTGCCTGCTTGGCATCTCCAACGAGTTCATCGTTTTGATTGAGGAGGCGTCTAAGGTCGTGGTGTTCAACTGCTCCTGCCGCGACGTGATTGGTTGGACCTCGGGGTCCACGAGCCTCAAGATTTTTTATGAGCGTGGAGAGTGCGTCATGTTCTCCACCCAAGAGAACTGTACTGAAGAAATCAGGGAGATCGTCCAGAGACTGGAGGTAATTCCAAGTTAGGATGTAGGATATGGCTGGAGTTATTGGTATCTGATGGAAGTTTTCTATTTCAATTTGGCAATTTAGCTAATAATCAGTCATAATCGACAGACTGGCACTCTAGGGCCGAGACAGGTCTATTTCCCCTTATTCTGTGACCCTCGCTTGTGTTTGTCAGGTCTGTCATTTCGGGGCCATAAGCCAACTTCCTCCTGGGAAACAGACAGGAAGTCCACCAGCTCAGAAATTCAATCCTACTTTTTGGCTTGGTCTCAGAAATCCACTTCATGTATGGAGGCTGGTTGGGTAAATATAAGTAGGAAAAAGCCCATCTGGAGTATAGGGGCTACTTTGTCAGTAGTGTTTCTTAGCTGATCTCCTTCTTGAAAGACCTCACATTATTTGGTATCTGGTATTTCACTTGCATTTGTGAGCGTGCCTTACTGTGCTCCCTGGAAGTCCATGACTTTCTGGCATTGATCCAGCAGTGCAGTGTCTCCATGACCTTGTGGGCTTGTGCGCAGTCCGTGGAGGTCACACACAAATTGCATCCCATCATGCTTACCTGGCTGCTGTTTTTTCCCAGTCACATTTTTGCCTAAATGAATAAAATGAGTATCTGTAATACATTAATAAATGTCCATAATACTGTGAGGTGGCCAGGCTGACTATTTGCACTTCTGGTCTGCTAAGATATCTCATTGGCTGGAAATAGTCCATGAAAGAGATCTAGCAGTCTTTGAATTGGATAACATTTTCCATAAGAAGCAGTCAAAACTATGAACGAGATATGTACTGTCACATGGACCTTCTGACTACAAAGTGGAGGTCACACTGATGTTTAATGGGAAATGCATATTGACTGACACATCAAAGCAGTTTTTCCTCAAACTAACACCAGTTATTAAAGAGGGTTTCCGTTAAATGTGAAAAACATTACTTCAAGTTGGTCAACTGTAGTTTTTACCGAGAGAGACACAGCTGGGCAGCTCTGACGAGCATCTCATTACTGAATCTTTGCCAGGGACAGCAAATGTCAGCTCCCTCGTTGTGGCCCTTCAGGTATTCAGTGGCTTCCCTCCGTGTACATTTACATTCTGGCACTTAGCTGACACTGTCAAAAGTACAAGCGAGATTTATTGTAATCCATTTGTGTCACCGGGTATTTTACTGAAGCAGTGCATGTCAAGTACTCAAAAAGGGACTCAACTTGGCTCATTCATGGACCTTGAACCTGTAATCTTCAAGTTACAAAACACCATCTAGGAGAAGAACAGGTGCGGATTAATGCAAAGGCTATCGTAGGCTACTGCTGAGGGCCCAGCCAGACATTAGGGCCCCACCCGCCTGGGGAGTTAGATCGGCAACATATGAGTGTCTATGCTGATGCCCTGGGTAAGTTAACCTGCCCCTGGAGGAGGAGCAGACCTGTCTGTTTGTTGGTCCTGTTAATAGTCATCAGTTTCCTCTTCTGGATGCCTTTTGAGAGAACCCAAGGCCATTTCTGCTGATCTGTGGTGCCAGATGTCTGCTAGCTGGGCAGCTCATTTGTTGAAGTCTTGCTGTCAGAAAATGGTTTCCTGATAGACCTCTGGGTTTGTGGGATGCTTTCTTTAAATCTATCGATGTTGTTATTTTAAGTGTCATGCTCAGTGCCTGCCCATTGCATTCTGGGTAGAGTTCTGTGTATGTCCTGTTAATGGCTCTCCCCTGTGTTTCCTCTCTTGTCCTTCTGGGTTTCGTTGTTGGGGCCCAGCACTACTGGCCCGACTTTGTGTTCTGAAGTGGGGCCGGTGGCTGCCGGCCGGCCACCTATGCGTCCTGGAGGAATGCCCACTGCGATGTCTGCCATCTGGTCCCAGGTTGAGGCTCCTAGTTCTCTGCTCATTAGTCGTTTAATGGATGATCGTTTGGGACATTAACGAAGCAGACAGCTGGACCCACACACTTACAGGTCGCTCTGTGACCTCCGCCATGGCTCACCATGGTGTCTGGCGTCAATCGGACAAGCAGAGGTGTTGCGAAGCTATCATCACCTGGAGGTCAAGGATGGACCTGTGGGGTGCTGTTAGATGATTCTAAGGATGTGTTGAAGCAGTAAAATTTAAAGAAGGGGGGCACAGAATCCCCTCTAATGTAGTGCTCAAAACATACTGAAGGTTCATAATCTGGAAAGCACCTGAATGAACAGTACCATTATAATAGAGACCATTAAAACCCGAGGTCATGTGATGAACACTATGGCGGGTGCTGTTTCCAGCTCAGTGTTGGGTGGAGGGAAGCTTTTAAAAAACAAAAGCCAAGCGGCGTGTGATTCTACTGGCAGTTTCAAAGTGGTCCTGCATGTGAAAATCGGCTCGGGTCGTGACCTTTCAGGGCTTCGGCAGTTACAACTTTGCCTGATGTAGACGTTGTGTCACTTTGAAGTGTGAGAACAGAAGGTCAGTCCGTACGACTTGCTCCAGAGTTGACCCCTGTCAAGGGTCCTGAGCTCGTGTTTCCGCTGTCGTCTCAAACAAGAACTCAGATGAATCGCTATGGGTTTATTTCTCTGACCTTTGCAACTGGGATCCCAAACCAGCACGTTGATTTGTAAGGTGGTGATGTAATGCAAGCTGTAGACTTAAACTAGTTAAAACTAGGTAAAAATGGTGTAGGACTAAAATAACTGATGGTGTAAGATCTATGAAACAGATAAAAGCAGCACCAGAAAAACCACAACCACCAGCTGGGGTCTCTGGTCTGGATGGTTCCTAATATGAAGCAGAGTTGAGACACTGGGCATCTGACGATTTAATCACATGATTGACGATTTAATCACATGATTGACAATTTAATCACATGATTGCAGCTGTGATGGCACTCTTCCCGTCTCTTTTATGCCACTAAATGGGCCGCATAAACAACGAGCGAGACCCAAACAAAAGGAACCCCCAAAAGATTATCTTTATTCAAATGTTTAGAAAAGAATTATAACATTACGGAATGAATAAGTGGGTCACATGGCATCGCTTGGCTGGTTAGTTTAGTTAATTCGTAAGTTCATCTGTTTCTCTCCCGGTGCCCTCCAGTAAACAACACGGTGGAATCATGCAATAAAACACACATTCACACTTCATATTCCAAGGTAATTATGCAGTGGAGAGTGCTAAATCAATCACCAATAAACGATGAATTCAAACATCTAACAACTTACATCTTTATCTTACAAATTTGAACTGAAACTTAAGCCGAATAAAACATTACATAAAAGTTTGACACTGACATCAGGGGTGGCTCTGCTGACCGTTCTCCTCTGCTGCTGGTGGAGCGTGACCAGGGGTGATAATGCTATTTTCTGTTATCACTCTTCTGCGGGCACCACCATAGTCAGCTCTTTTTGTTGTTGTTGTGTTTTGCTCCTTCCTATTGGCCAATGTCACCTGCCCAACGGCGTTCATTAGTTGGAGTGCCAGATTATGTGGGTAATGTGATGAGTTTGGGCGTTCCGGCTGGTCTCTAGGCATCTGAGCACAGGTACTGTCGAGGAAGCCGCAATCCGCTTAGCAAGCCGTTCCAGCGAGGGGTGGGGAGTCAGGTGGGCAGGCGGATGCCACAGGTCTTGAGGGCGTCCCCTAGTGGATGTGGAGATTATAGATTAGGGGGTCTGATGAGAGTAAAGGTTGTCAACCAGAGGGGGAAGGAGTGGTCAGAATTAGGGCTCCACCGATTATCAGCCTGGCCAATTATTAGAGGCTGATATTAGACATTTTGCTGGTTATTGGTATCGGCGTTTTATTTTAATACTCACTGAAATTAATTATTTACAAGGTGCGTTACTGTGCCGCTGCATCTCTTCCTCTGTGCTCTTTGCTCAAATCCCGCTGCTTCATTTAATGTCCCGCCCACAACAATCTCTGATTGGCTATGTTACACGAGTAATAGCCAATCAACACTGAAGCCTTGCAGTCACTCACCCACACACGAGCGCAGCATGAAGCTCCAAGTATTGAGAATGAGTATTGAGAATTAAGCTGAGAATGGACGATGCTGAGATTGAAAGGTGAAGCAGCTGATGTTAAAGCATTACAGTCCTACACACTGAAGTTACAAAACACCTTGGAGCTCCTGTGAGCTATTTTCATAATGAAAAGCTTTCCCGGTTACACTGCTGAAAATGCCCGAATAATGACCCTTGTTGTGGTGATAAAGTGAGCCTAGGGAAGCGTCATTCACTAAAGAAAAAAACAACAACATCCAAACAACAACATCCAAACAACAACATCCAAACAACAACATTAAGGAGACACACCATAAGGTGTGTCTCCTTAATTCAGAAAAAGACCAGCTTTTTTCCCCTTTAGTGAATGCAGTACGCTGCCGAATGAGCCAGCAATGTTACCTGTAATGACAAAGTGTTAATAGCGTTATGTAGCGGCGACAGCTAATGTTGCAGCAGGAGCTTATTTGAGCTTCCACGCTGCTTTACATTACAGTACTTACATTACTCACCCCTATAAGATTCTCACATGTTACGTGCAACGTTAGCTGACAACAACGTGGAGTCTCTTACTGCTAATTTAAATGCCTTACCAAACTCATCAATATTGGGGGTGTCCCTGAGCTCTTATGGAGGGGTCCCAGGATCCCCCTCAATTTGAGCCATCTTGAGGTTGCCCCCATGGCCTACTTTAATCTTAGACGCCTTCAGCAAGTCTGCTATTTGGATGTAGGAGAAGAATAACCAGAAAAATGTCCCTAACCAAAGCACACCAAAGTGCTGCTATGCTTATGTGAAGCTCTCAAAGTCCTTGAGATTGGCACGTAATTTTTCTTTATAGCGCTTAAGGATACCCTTTACTTTGTATTATGTCACCGGATGTGCCACCTTTGCCTGCTGTTTATAAGCTTTGGGCATTGTCTCTGAATTCCCTTTGCTCCAAAGAGCCGCTCTCCTGCAGGCAGGAACTCCATGTGGCCTTTGAGGGGAGACTGAATCACAGAGGTTCCCGTCTGCCACCCAAGTCCTCAGAGGAAGGGCAGGATGTATTTGTATTTAAGAGAGACCAAAGAAGAGCAGCAACATGATTTATCCCTTCATTAATTATGGTAATTATGTTTTTCAATAGGCCAACCACCCCCCCCCCCACTGTTGAGGTAAAAATGGTTTGTAGTCTGCTGCTGGGGCAGGCTTAAGCTGGTTAATTAGCAGGTGGACTTTTGAGAGCTAGAGTTTGTATGGGCTAGTATGGCAGGCAGTTGGTGCATGGTCTAGTCTGGCAGACGCCAGTCCTTGGCACAGGCCAGTCCTGGTCAAGTGGGCAGGGCCTCCTGCTGCCCTTTCCAATCAGCTCACCCAGCTTGTTTCCCTCCCGCCTCCATCTATGATCTTGAGTTAATGTGAGGCCAACACTGACTCATTCAAAGACTGTTTCGTCATATTAAATTCTAATATAAATTGCTCTCTCGTGCTAATATGGTGAGATTATGCAATAGAAACAGTGCCATGAGCTATTATTGCCTTTGGCAGTCTGCCCTGGGTTTTTATATGTTCTGTTTGAACCCCAGCCTTGATGGCTTTTTAACATCCAGCAGTATTTATTGGTGATTTTATTACCTAATAACGAAATGACTTTGTTTTTTTTTATTTCATTATATGTTTGAGTCTAAATGTTTCAGATGACTGCAGGCTGTTCAACAGTTGTCTGAGCTTGATTTTGACCGGAACAGGAAAGTTCAAATAATTCAGCCGGAAGTTGCTTCTAAGAAATAACGTGATTTGGGGAAGGGTACCTCGTGTCTAAGAGTGTTGTCCTTGCTCTGCCAAATAGATCGAGGGTTACCGCTCTGGAAGCTCTTCCCATCTGGCAATATGTACTGCTGAAAACTGATTAAACCGTTTAATTTAATGGATGGTTGGTGCTCTTAATTGAACCGCTTTGTCTTGGTTTTGAGGTGCTTACGAAATAGAGGGTCTTCCAAGGTCAAAAAGGTCTTCAGGGGTCAACCACGGGTGGTGAAAGGCTTGTTGGGGTTCTCCGGGGAGCTCAAAGAGGTGTACATAGTTACACCATTGGCTTTTCATTCCTGGTCATTCTTGTGTTTCAAGGGGGCAGAATATGGTCAAGGCTTAGGAGCGATCATGAAGTTGTGGGCATGGCAGATGAATAAGGAAACTTGAAGTAGATATTGTAATCAGACACACCTCAATCATCTTTGAAGAATCTTAGAACCTCAACCTGGGTGTTCAAGGCGTAGATTGAGAATTGCATGGCTTGCATTAGAGCAGGTTGTGGTGAAAAATAAACCTTTTCTTCTATTTTTTGGGATTTGTCTGGGTACCCATTCAGTTCTTTGCCCCTGCAGTAGCTGCTACCTTTGCTCTCGGTGTTGCAGTTCTACAGAGGGATTTGGAGCCATTCCAACCTTCATGGCTAGAGCTTCTCATGGCGCACCCAGGCAGCATTGACTGTTAACTTCAAACGCTTACACGTCCCCAAGTGTGTTAAAGGAAAAACTGATTTTTTTGGTTGATGGAAGGAAGGGGTGGAGTTCCTCCCCTTTGTTTAGGAAACGTTTCCCGATGGTTTTAATTAATAGCAAAGCAACTTTTCCGTGTGTTTGAGTGTGTGTGTGTGTTTTCCTGCCTGTGTGTGGACTTGGCCTGGGGGAGATGAGGAGGTCGGTGGGAGTGAACGTTATCTCTGCTTCAGTCCAGACACCAGCTGTGGAAGGAGTAAACTAGCAGATCCAGCCAAAAGCTCTGAGGGCTACAGAGGGACCTTCTGTCCTCTGTTAGGAAGCTATCAACTCCAGATCTCCGTCTCAGTCAGGGAATGATATTGACCTAAATGAACCAAGAAGGACTCTCTGATATGCAAAAATTTCCCTTTTGAACAGGAAGCTAAACACCTTGAGGCATTGACTGGGTAGATGGGTTGTACTTTATTTAGCAGATCTAAAGTAAGGTTCATATAATTATATTTCACTTTGTACAAGGGTAGATCTGGGATGTGAATCTGCAACTATTATCAAGTTAAGGCTTGGGGCACATTTTCAGTATATAGCAATATGAAGATGTAAAACCGTCATCAAACCCCAAACTGCCTGGTCCAGTGCCCCCTGCTGGGTGAAGAGTAATCCTGCTTCTCCATTTTTCTTCCCATCTGCCCAGATCGTGAGTCGGGGCTGTGAAACTACGGAGACCACACTGCGGCGCAACGGCCTGGGCCAGCTGGGCTTCCACGTGAACTTCGAGGGCATCGTGGCTGACGTGGAGCCCTTCGGCTTCGCCTGGCAGGCGGGCTTGCGCCAGGGCAGCCGCCTGGTAGAGATCTGCACCGTCGCCGTGGCAACGCTGACGCACGAGCAGATGATCGACCTGCTGCGCACCTCCGTCACTGTCAAGGTGGTGATCATCCCACCTTATGAGGATGGCGCCCCCCGGAGGTAGGGAGGACCCCCGACACACAAACACAAACTTACCCTTTGTGTGTCTCCTCATCACATGTGATTGGTTGGTTGGTCCTTCCACTGGCTTTAAAGATCATTTAGTTTTGTGTATCAAAGCCAGCTTTGGGCTAAGGAATGTCAGAGACGGCCACCCAGGGACAGTGATGGGAAAAGGAATCTTTGTTTATGATGATTGACAGCTCATCCTTGTGCCAAGTCGGCCAGAGCCGTCTAATGATGCTGTGGGAGGTCTGGAGCATTGGTGAGCTTTTGTTGTTCCTTAGTGCTCAGGTGATTCTTTCGTTTACGGCAGCGCAAGGACAGCGGTGAACATCTGGATTTCCCCACCAGTTTCTGGCCGCAAAGCAGTCTATTTAGCAAAAAAACACTGGTAATGTCTATTTCTGTCCAAATGATGACATTGACAGATCACAGACACAGCCGCCCTCTTAGGGTGACGCCCTGCTGGTGAATATCAACTGGTTAGCAGCTAGCTAATGCTGTCCAGACTAACAGACATGGTGTAGCGCTACAGATATGTGCAAAGTACACCCCGAATGCGAGGGGTAAAGCAGGAAACCTGAGCACAGGCCTGCTCTTAGGACATATTCATCAAAAGCAGGGGAAGTATACCAGGGAGGGCTCTGTTTGTCCATTGCAGGCTGCTGTAATTGGGCGCAGGTGGGCACGTGGGCGCCTCGTACTCTTATCTCAGTGCTGGGCTTCCTGCGGCCGCCCGGGGTTGACGCAAATGGACGAGTGGCAAGTTTCCTTTTGTTTCCGTACCAAAAAACATATCTTGGGGGCTTTCCCCCCTATTTTCTCAGGGTTCCAAGATGAACGCCCCCCCCCTCCCACCCCCATGCTCATACACGCGTGCAAATGAAGCACCGAAGCGGCAGCCCTCCCCGTCCTGTGTTTAATTCTGGCCTAATTGTCCCCAGACATGGCCGCCGTCCAGCCTCATTCATGAGGCTGCGTGAGGCTCGCCGGCCATTCACCACAGCCTCTTTGTTCCCCGCATTGTTGGATTGTCTCAGAAAGCCCCCCCACGCCCCTTCAGTAAAGATCTACATAATTGCTTAGTAAACATTTTTATCCAGAGTTCTTTCTGGTCAGGGTCCCATCAAGCCCTTACTGTACACTGCTCTTGTTCCAGCTGAGCTCTTAATTAGCATTGATTGCACTGTGAATCACAGGATTCCCACCAAAACTAGACTCCAGTTATGTTCATATAAATGTGTGCTGGTTTAATAAGCCTCTCATTCTGAACACCCACTTAAATGACAATTTTGAGCAGTTACTGCATGAATAAAAGTAATTGAACAAAGGCACATAAATTTGCCTTAGCTCTTACTTAGTTTTTACTTGCGTTCCCTTAGACAAATAGAGTTACTTGTTCAATGCAGAAGTCTGAGAGTGTCGAAGTTTGTAGCAAGTCCTTGACTGCATTTTATTTAAGTGGATTGGAATCATCTGGCATGTTTGACCCGAAGCTCAAGGCTAATTAAGGCATCAGTTGGGACACAGAGCCAGTGTCGCTTATTGGGATGAGTACTGGGAAATGTAGTTTAAATGCAAATGAATATTGGGAAATGTCATTTTCCATCTGTCCTTCCAGCTGTCCATCATTTTAGTTTTTTTTAATGAACTAGTTGGTCAACGGCAGGTCTCATTTTTAAGCTGCAGCTTGAAACCCTTAATGGCCGCTGCCTTCCCCTGCTTACCGAGCACCGTCCCCAACCCCACAGCCAAGGTGTCCCAGAGCGTTGGGAGCTCCAGATGCTCGGGGAAGGAGCTGACGTGACAGTCAGCATTTTCCCCTCGAATGACATGACAGCTCGCTTGATCAGTGGCAGAGAAGCTCCCGCTTGCCTCGATGGCTCCTGACCCGCCACGCCAGGCGGCCAGCCCGAGGATGGGCCACCAGGCGAGACCGGAGGCAGCAGAGGAAAAGGCGGACGGAAGCCCTCTCCCCGCTGCCTCGTCCTGGGTTCCTGTGGAACCCAGTTCTGTTAGGGTTAGGATTAGAATTAGAATCAATATGAGCTTTATTGATCCCAGAGGGAACTCCCTCTGCAAAAAGCAGCAAGCATGTAGAGCATAGGCGGACGTGTATTCAGTGCAAATGACAAGGTGCAAGACAGCAGGCATCGTGCAAAAAAGTTACATAGCGCAAGAAAATTAAGTTGCACACACAGATGGAATCCTGAGAAACAGGATACTGTAAAATTTATATAAAATAAATCAATGTTAAGGGGGGGGGACTTTAATGAAAGCAGATAGCACCGGACTATCTGATTTAAACTGAGTTATTGGCCTAGTTAGGTTCCTGTTTATTGATTAAAACAGACCATTAATACCGCAAGTATCGCCCGTAAGGAGGGCCTCCCCGCTTGGCCATCACAACTTAATTTCTGAATGGGGCAGAAGACCATGCCAACAGCAGTGATGATGTCACAAGCGATTTCCTGGAAGTTCATATCAAAACAGGAAGTGCTTTCATGGGTGGATTTTGCAGCAGGGGGCATACAATAGAGTACAGTACACAGGTGGGAGGGTGTGTTTCTGCTCCCTGTCCACAGGCGTCCACCTCCCCCATCCCAACTCACTGGCTAGCATCAAAGCACAATGCTGGCCAAGCCCAGGCTGCAACTAATCCTCTTATTTTAATCGCCGATGATACAGCTGTAAGCTGCTTTAGTGGGCCGAGTCGCTGGGGGAGCAAACAGGGGTCCAGAAGCAAGGGAGGCCAGGCCCGGTGCTGCCGTTCGCCGCTGACAGCCAGACATTAAGGGTCTGATGGCCATCACGTCGGCGTGGCTCAGGTTCCAGGAGGACTGTGTGTTTGTGTATGTCTGATACCCAGAATGCACCTGGTGAAGCATTTAAGTGTAGCCAGAAGGACAAAAAAAAACGTGTGGAACCTACAAGTTAGCAGCCCATAAATCTATGTGATTCTAATGGACCTGACAGGCCCTGGCTTTTTCTGCTGTCATAAGCAGAACAGCAGCTCAGATGTGGTGTGTGTGTGTGTGTGTGTGCGGTGGGTTTTTCTCCTGTGCATCTCTGTTCCCCGATGCAGCCCGGCCTGGATCTGCTGGCGTGCGCTGTAAGTGTTTCCCTGGTGTCTGTCTCCCTTTCTCTCTTCCCTTTTCCTCTTCTCTCTCTCACTCACTCACTTACTCACTCTCACTCGCCCACAGGGACTCTCCCTTGCCCTTTATTCATCTCCTACGCTTGGCTGTGCTCACAGCTGGCTAAATCCAGGGGGGGGGCGGTATACACAATGTGGTTAACGTCATCTGCCTTGTCGGGACTGGGCCCCTCCGGTCTCGGCCCCTGTGCATCCAGATGCCAGCAGGGGAATCTCGAGGACATTGAAGAGCTCCACTCTTCAGGGTGAGGAGTGTCCCGGATGGCGACGGGCACTCCTGTTTCTTTGCCATTATGTCAAGCCAAAGGAATTTGTGGGAAACTTTCTGGCTGCGACCAGCCTTCAAAGCCAAGAATAAGGCGGGGGGGGGGGGGGGGACAAAGGAGAGTGACCACAGCTTTATGGAAAGACAGTGACCTCAGGCCGAGGGTCGTGTGGAAGCCCTCTGCATGCACGGTGCGGCTGGAGAGAACCCTTGGCAGCTTACGCCTTTGTATCTGGGGAAGCACCTTATCCAGGTGCATTTTCTTGTCCCTTTTTTAATGTCCTTCAGCCATCAGGCTGTGTTCTGCCCCTGTTAGCACCTTTCCCTGAAAGGTGTTGCAGGAAATGCAGGTATTGTCACATAACAGGGTTTGGGCATGAATGGGCACCGTAGCCGTGGCCCAACATATGTTAGCCTGGCCTCCCAGATGGCTCCCGCCTCCTCGGCGTGCCGTGTGACTCTTAATAGCTTATCTGCCACCATTCTAAAGCAACAGGGCATGGGAATCGTAATCTGAGAAGCCCTCCCCGCCATCGAGTGCTGAAGAGCTACCTTTAATGTGCTACCCGCAAGTAAAGAGCGAGAAAGTCAAAGTATTCTTTCTAGAAATTAGCTTTAACCCCAATACAGTTTCTTCTGTAATTGTGTACACATATTACACAAGGTCTCACACGGTAGCACATGCAAAAATATCTGAGACACTTTGCCACGAAATATGAGTATTTTCCCCCCTACATTTGACATTGCCTGGGAAGGCTTACCACAGTCTTATCCAGTGAGCCAAAGGCCATTGGGCTATTAACTTCTGCCCAGCTTTCTAAAGCTGGCCAATTACAGGCTGTGGCTGGTGATCTGGGTTAAGAATTGTCAGATCTCGCTAAACAGTGCCGGCAGTGTTGTGAAGGCGCCCAACCTCTGTTGTACGTGGGGAGGCATGAATGGTGCTTTTATTTTTCGAGCTCATGCTCCTGCCAAGCAGGTAGGAATCACAGAAGGGGTTTCATCTGAGGACCTGCTTGTCATAATGCAATCTGATTGGACGAGTGAGCTAATCCTCCCTGTGGCCCTGCGCGGCCCCCCAGGGGCTGATGGGAAGTTGATAGGGTTACCGCGCTGAGCTTGTCAGTTCAGGCAGGATAGAGGTGCAGCTCACGCATCTTGTGCAGGGAGGCAGCTCGGCTGACCTGAGGCAGCTTGATTGATAGGTGCTGACCCAGCATTCCCACCAGTTAGTGCTCTTCTCAAGCCCTGCTGGCTCTGTGAGGGGACTGAATGCTTCTGAACAGGGTGCCATGACAGCCTGCCTATTCTGCACAGAGCATGCCACCTCTGCTGATAAAGTAAGACCCCTCTCATATATATTTGTATATGTATTTTAATATATCTAGCTCTACACAAATGCTATATCCATGAATGGAGGGTGCAAGCTATTGCCAGGATGACTTCATGGTGTAGATGTGGGTTACAGCAGCCTGGTCATGCATGGAAGAGCAGGTTGATCTGAACATTCTGTTTAAATCTCGCTACCCATATTAAATCAGTACTGGATTCAATGTAGCATGACAAAATGCTCAGAAGAGCACTTATTCTATTTAACGATGAAGGTAGCAGCCTCATTAAATGTATGCCGGAACCGCCGTTCTTTCCTAATTTATCTCACATCTTGGAAAATCTATATCCATCTAAATGTTTACTCCAGAGAGCCAGTTGCAAAGGGGATGTTTTGGTTGGTTCATATACATTCGGCGATAAGCTTCTCATTACCGTCCGTGTGTTCTTCACCCCCCTCTGCCCCTTCTCATTACCGTCCGTGTGTTCTTCACCCCCCTCTGGCCCTGTTTATTCATGCTGCGTTTTCACTGCGCCAATCGGAGACGCTTCATGAGGGGATCGCAAACTCCATCTTAGTTAATGTCTCCACTGGCGTGCTGATGGGTGCCCACTGGATTAAACACCGCAGGCAGCAGAGCATAAACCATGGGATATTGGCGTTAAACAGCCTCACGAGTGCAGCTCTCGCAGCTGCTCTCCCCTGAAATCAGCCTCGTTTCTGGACTGGTCCTTGTGTGTCTCTCTGTATGAATGAGGTTTTGGGGCCTGCCATCAACAGAAGGTAGCTGGCTGAATTTCATCTTTGGACAAACATCTGACGAAAATGGTAGCAAGTAAAATTAGAAGCGTCTGCTTAATGACGACGGTAGAAAGACTGGTGACCTCTTACTGGTCATGATGGTGGGAATACTGGTGCGAGACCCTAAGCACTTAACAGCAGGTGAACATGGTGTGTACTGACATGGAGCAATGCTGTTTATGGGCTTCTGATCTGAGTCTGCATAGAGTCACAAGAACACTGAGTTAAGTCCTCTCCTCAGTTTTGGGTAGCATCATGCCCCTTAATTATAGATTACATTACATTAGCTAAGCTTTATTGATCCTGGGGGGGAATACTTGTGCATACAGCAGCAAGGGTGGCAGAGCACAGACGAGCATTTATTAATGCGAAACAGACAAGGTTCAAAGACGGCACATAGTGCAAACGTGTTAATGTAATTATAGTTGATTAATCAGATTACTTCATAGCTCATAGTTGTATAGCAATGACATAAAGGAATCCATTTACTTAATGTGACTAGTATTTCTTTGCTTGTTGGAGGATGTATTTCTAGATAGCATAGCTGTGCATCTGTGTTTTGAAATATGCTAGGGGAGGGGGGTTGGAGGAGAGAAGCCGGTTCATACAGTAGAACTTCAAGTCTGGGTGCCGGAGGTCCTGGAGCGGAACATTTTCAACAACGGGGCTTTCAGTGCGCCGGAAAGCCACGAGACATTAAGTGACACGCTACACTGAGACTGAAAGCCCTGCCGGGCCCGTGCACGTGTTTTCATTATGATTTTTTTTGGTATTTCTCATATTGAGACAAATGTGCTGACTTTTGTGACATTAAAACTAGGATATTTCTGTGCAAGCGGGTGTGTGTACAGACATTAAATAAGGCAGCGCCTATAATATGTTTCATGGTCTCGGTCACCTTGGAAATAGCAGGGAATCCTGCCAGATGAAATTTGTTCCCCTCCCTCCCCGCCTCGGCGTCCCCCCAGCACCAGGGGGTCAGTAAGCACTGGGGGCGGAATGAAAGCTGCTGCATGCGGCCTGGTTTCCGGCACATCTGCTGATAGAGAGATCGCCAGCAGAAGAAGTTTGCTGCTCAAAACTGCCCTTAGCAATTTAATGCTAACATGCCACCTGGGGTTCTTGCTTTGATGCAGCCCC
>JAODKL010000062.1:5053279-5066297 GCA_026780765.1 Petrocephalus schoutedeni
AGCGGGAGGAAATATAAAAGGGGGGGGGCTGCCTGGGTATGAGGTGCGGCTGAAGAGGTGACAGGCTGGCGGCAGGGGGGGCCAGCTGTGTGAGGACGTAGAGGAGAGGGGGCCGGAGCAGGGGGGTGTTGTTTCATGGCTGGATCCCAACTCCCCCTGGTCAGTCCTCGCCTCCCCCTGGGGGTGTTGGGTTTCACCCATGGAAACAGATCACCTCTGTAACATTCTGGCAGGGGGTGGGGGGGGGGGGTGCTGTCCGTCTCTGATATAAATAGGATGGGACCATCTGTTTTCACCAGGGGAATGTTTTTATTCTCCATCTACTGTAGATGGGAGCAGGCTGGCTTGTTTGTCTTTTCGAACCCGGGCCCTTGTCGTCTCCTCCTCAGAAATGATAGGGAGCAGGTGCATTTCTTGCCCCATAAGGCTGGGGTCTCTTGTTTCGGGTGGGGGTAGGGGGTTGTGCCGGCCCTGCCCTGCCCCATGGAAGGATCCAGCTGGATAGGAAAAGAGCCTCCATCGCAGGCGGACTCAGACTGTATCATCATCCAACAACCAAAAACTTATGTTTATATTATATTTATATACTTATATATATAATTATACTTCATACCACCGTTTGTTTGCTAGTGATGTGATTTTATTTTTGATACTCCCTGAGGGATTTAACCTTTGGTCCCGTCGTCTGCCAGAAATCCCTGAGCTCATCATGGCCGATGGGCGAGTCTCAGGACCCCTGTTTGGTGCATTGCAGGATACAGGACTCGGAGAGCTCAGCAGCGCCCCCATGCTGCAAGGGAGACCCTGCACAGCACTACCGCAGCTCTCCAAGCAACCAGTCATCGTCCAGCGATCCGGGACCCTGTGGCAGCGGTACATGGGCACAGCAGGGGGCATGCGAGGGGTAAGGGGCACCGCCGCCATGCTCGTCTCTGCGGGGATGGGGGGAGCTGGTGTGGGGGCTAATGCTGTGCGATCTAGACTTGGAGCTGTTCTTCTCACCTCCCAGAAGGCGGAATCTGAATTTCCTGCGTGGAATTTGTATCTGGCTGTGTTGCGCATAGGTTAGGTCAGCCTAGACACAGATGTCAGCTGTGCGTAACCGTGACCCCACCCCCGGCCCCGCCCCTCTTCCACATCACTGGGCCACTCAGGGGTTGCGCCATGAGCTCTGAATGTGGCGTCCTGCAAAGCGACCGCCTGACCAGTGCCGTCGGGATGGTGCAATAATGAGTTAATGTCTTGTCTCACCCCACAGATGCCAGTCACCAGCACTCCGTGAGCAGACTAGCATTGCGGACACGGATGGGCCGAGGGACAGGGAGCCCACACTAGAGAGGACCCGCTCTGCAGGTGAGGGGAGGCACATGGACATGGCTGGGAAACCAAACAGAACCCTGGGTTATATGGTGTCGTTATTATTAGCTAGTTAGCTTATCAAGCTATTTTCACCATCATACCTGACGTCGTGACTGGCCGTCTTTTGATCATGGTCATCGACCTTCAAAATCCTAACCTTGTGGGAACAATCTCCGCCCCGTCCGCACAGAGGCCAAGTGGCAGGTGCCCTCCACCAAGATCCTGAACTCGCTGAAGGAGAGGAGCCTGCAGAAGGATGCTGGGAAGGAGTCCCCCAAGCTCTCCCATGTGAGTACACCCCCGCCCCAGGGCTATTGCTGATGGATGTGGCAGGCAGCCTGGGGGGCGGGGCTCCGTGCTCCTCCTGTCAGCCTGCATATGCTCCACGCTGACAGAAGACCTAGAAGGTCAGGCCCCCCTTTGCCTGCAGAGATTCTGTCAAAAGTATGAAATCCAGCTGGTTAGCTTGTCTTTTGGTTCCGTGCCCTGGGTTCTATCATCACCGTGCCGGCTCATTTCCGGTTGTTTTTAAACAATTAAACCTTTTAACAATAAGATGCACCCATTGCAGGACCAAGGGCTCATTAAAAACGTATGAAAACATCCAGAATTTCACACCCAGCCAAGAACCAAGCCAAAAAATCAATTCTGGTTAATGGAACAGAATGGTCAATGCTGTTTGTAAGTGAATTAGTCTGCACTGACATACATTACTGTTAACAAACACATATTATACTCATGTTATTCTATTTTGATCAGTTTATTTTTATATAGTCCCTTTCTCAGCTTTGTTGTCCAACCAAGAGACAAAGAATCATGTAAGTACATTGAGTGGCTGCTTTTATTCAGTCCTACTCATTTGTACAGCGTTTGCACAGTAACTCATTTGCGTTACTGTAGAAATTCTGGGTCAAGCACCTTGTGCAGAAGTACTACAGGGGCTTGGATCCCAAAGGTCGAGTTGCAGGTTCTATCATTGCCAGTTCTGCTGCTGCTTCAGACAGACCATGCTGCTTCTTTGGACTTTGCCTGTGTTCAGGTGCTTCTCTTTCTGTACAGCAGCTTGGAAAAAACTGTAGAGCTAAATATAGTTATGAACAAATCACTGCACCCTGTAAGGAAGCATTTTTTTCTGTCAAAGAAGGCTTTAATTCTTCTTTTGTTCATTGTGATTTAATCATAGTCTTTCATTATGGTGGGGGGGAGGGGGATTCCAGATCTCCAAAGGTATGTTTAACTGAAAGCTGCAGAGGATGGGAGGCTATTGAAAAGCATGCAGGAGAGGGTTAGCAGAAGGTGCAAGTGAGTTGTCAGGACTGCAGGGGGCTTAGTGACTAAGAAACCTAACCTGAACAGTGTGGCGTACCGTATCAATAAAGTTGTCCATGTAATCTGTAAATAATAAACTGAAGATGCGTGCTGATTGGAGGACGCTGTTGTAACCCCGCCTCCTCCATTACAGGTGGGAGACAAGGGCTGCCCCAGCCACTGCTCCAGCCACTCCAGCAGCAACACGCTGTCCAGCAGCGCCTCCAGCAACAGCGACGACAAGCACTTCGGCTCCAGCGACCTGATGGACCCCGAGATGCTCGGCCTCACCTACATCAAGGGCGCCTCCACCGACAGCGGCATCGACACGGCGCCCCCTCCGCCGGGAGCCCGCGGCCTCCTCATGCAAGGCCTGGAGGACGGGGTCCCATTCCCGGGCTTCACCTCCGCCGTCATGGCCGGTCATGCGGGCGACGGCAGCATCGGAGACCTCAGCGAGATTTCCTCTCACTCCAGGTAGGGGGCGCCACCCTCCACAACGCAGATACAAGTATAAAGAGTTATAAGGCTGAACAATGGTCAGTATTACATATTGGCAGGGGCTTATACAGCGGCAGGGCCAAGAGGGTACTTGCCCCAGCTGAAAGCTGATTGGCTCCCGGAGTGCCCCCTCCCCTATCACTCATTGATTCAAAACATATCATTGGCTAATGAGAAGGTTGGCTCTTCGTTATGAATTATGGCCCCTCTTATGCCCCAGCCACTTTAAAATAGTTCTTTACCCTGAGTACTGGTAGGTAATAAAGTACTATTGCGTTTTTGTACCATTCATGATGTCTACTGCTGCCCACTAATAACAAAAATATAGAGCATACTGTTGATTTTTATATTATAAGCATGATTATAAGCATGGAAACCCCCCAGTTCCTGTTAAAACCAAACCCCCTGTGGTCGTTTGTGCCTCTTATCTTACTCACACATCAAGTTCCCTCTGGTGCCCCCACCTGCCAGCCCATGCCTTCCCCTTAATGTGACCTTCTCACCCCACTGTGTGAGCTCTTAGCTGTGGCCCCCCCCCAACCCCCATGTTCTGACACGCCTCCCAGGGCAGGCCCTCAGAGCCATGGCTGCAGCCACGATTTGTTCTGTCGCGTCCTTTTCCATGGTAGACCCCTCTGTACTGCTCCATGACACGGCCACAGGCTCTCCTCTCTCGATGCGAGTATAGCCCATGGCTATTTGTCACCTGTGATCACAAGCCCCCCCCCCTCCATTCTCAGCGGATCCCACCACTCTGGCAGTCCGTCTACACGCTGCTCAAAGATCAGCGCCTCTCTGGACTCCTCCAAGGTCTACATCCTTCCTCAGAGTAGCGGGGCACACGGCACTGGTCCCGAGGCCCGCCCTTATTCCCGTCAATCACCCAGCACCAAGTACCTGATTGGCTGGAAGAAGACAGGGGAGAGTCCCCCGCCTGTGGAGCCGGAGACGCAGCCGGCATGCCGGTGAGTGACTCCAGCGGCTGCATATTTCATCAACTGAGACCTTACAGCTGAAAGACGAAGGTCTGTTCTTGAAAATAATTGGTATTTAGAAAAAGAATTTGTATGGATCTCCTCCAATGTCACTCACCATGAAGGACTCATGGTGCCAAGGTTAAATTTCATGTTAGATTACACACTTTTGCTTCAGATTACAGATTGCTTACAATGTCAGAGGGGCTCCAGCTATTTGTGTGTGTGACCCCTGCCCCCTGGCCTTGTTTATTTTAATAGTGACCGCCCCCCCCCCACCCGCCCTGCCCCCTCACTACACCATTTGTATTTGTAGTGAGAATTGATGCATAGCTTCAAATACTCCCGTAGCACTCACAGAGATACACATCACCACAGTAACACGTTCCCAGCTAATGCCCAGCCAGTATGGGTGATAAAATTCGAAGGTAAGCAGCCGGCCCGGCATGACACCCCCATCATCAATCCTGCCTTGAAGCCACGTCCCACGGGAGCGGAGATCTTTCATGTCGCTGTTCCACACGGCCAGCTGGGCTTTATCCTCACGCTCGGATGCTTCTCTCGCACATCTCCCACTCCGGGGGTCTGTCAAGGTCCCGTGACACGTGAAGATTCTCGCATCGTCGCCGCATTACTCTTTTGTCCCGAGTGACAAAATCAGCGACTCGAGCTGCCGATCCGGACTGCGTCAGGAATGCGCACACCGGGCCTTTCTCTGCGTTACGGCTTCACGTGAGCTCCGAGAGGCCGAAGTGTGAAACTCTGTCCCTGTGACGGTCCTGCCTCGAGGTGGAGGATGAACCCGCCAAAACAGGAAGCTGGAAGTGTCACCTTAGGGGGTGGTTGCAGGTTCCCTCCAGCAAAATCTTGCAGCTTTTGTTCACAGTGATAACACAGTGTTGTCTTTTTGCAGTCTTTCTTTTAATTTACTAAAAATAAAGTATATTTGGTTAATGGCAAAATGTTCCAATTCAGAAATATGGAGATGCAAGCAGAAAAGTATTCACTGATGTATTAAATATAACTGAGGTACAAAAATAATTCCACCTGCTGAATTTTTCCTCTGCCACATATCTTTTTCTGCACATCCTCATAACTTCCAAGTTAGCGCCGGTGCTTTTGGTCACCAATCAGCACGTTATTGCCTCCCCAGGAGTTCGCGTTTGAACGAACAGTACCTAGTCTGGCATAGGTACTAAAAACCGGGTTCTGGAACTGCCTCCTAGGAACTACAATCATGCTGAGTTCCTGCACTGTGAACACGACAGAAGTCGCTTGATTCGGAAAAAGGTTCTGGTTCTTGGACAGAGTTCCTATAGTGTGAAAGCACCCATTGTTCCTTGTAACTGCTGTCAGACCATCCCAGGTAATAGAAGCCCTGTAACGAATCCCTGTGGCGCTCTCTCCATCACAGGGATCATCATCCTGTGTGCTGCCATCTCATTGGTGGTAATGCTCCTCCCCCTCACCCCCTCCCCCCCCCACAGACAGCACTGTACCTCCCCTGCCATGCTGCTGCAGGAACACACATCCGATACATTAACACGCGTCAGTGAAAACCGTGGTTCTGATCCGGTACGCGCCGGCATCCGGCTCTCATTTCTTTTCACCGCAATTGCTTCAGGGTGAGCAGATTGCTTCCCTAGGAATGGGTGCGACTCTCTCTGCCCCCTCCTTTGGTCTGCAGGACGTTCCTTAACGTCTGCACGCGCTGCCTCATTTTTAGCTGGTTACAGCAGCGACACTCTCACGTGCCCCGCAGGTTACGATTATGCATCAGCCCTTTAAACCGCCAGCTAAGCGGCAGATCTGAGAGATCCCATGCTGATCTGTTTACTGGGGGTAATTAAAATGAGCAGATGATGGGAGGGTGTTGTGGGCCTTGAGCTTTACTGGGTCAGAGAAAAAGGTCAGTGATTGGAACTCCTACATCAGGGCTACCCAACCCTGCTCCAGGAGCTCAGAGCCCTAATTTTACACACCTTACCTGATAATCTGTATCAGGTGTGTTAAATTAGGGCTGCAGCTAAGCTCTGCAGGGTGGTACAGCTCCTGGAGCAGGGTTGGGAAGCCCTGTTCTATCCCTTGAGCTGTTGGGAGCCCCCCCGCCCATGCCTGTTACACCTTGGGCTGGCCCCTCGCTGTCATTTGCGCACCCCCTGCTATTGCCCCTCCCGATGGCACCTTCCTTTTCCGCCCGCCAGCTGTGTGCCACCCTGCCATTTGTCACTGGAGTGGGAAACCCCTCCCCAGCTCTTTGATCGCCCTTCCCCACCATTTCCCACGGCTAATAGTGCGCTCCATTATCCCTCGGAACTCGTTATCCGAGTCATTTTCCGAGTTGCGAAGCCGGAAATGACGACATGCGCGCTCCCGTTTCTCGGAAATCCGAAAAATAACTCGGAGCAGCCCAGGGTACCCCGAGTTTCAGATTCAAGATGGCTGGCTGCTCAGTGCAGGTTCCAGAACCCGTCGCGAATGAGGAGAATTCGCGGATGTTTGGTAGAGTAACTAAAAATGGTAATATGTGCAACTTTTGTACGAAAATAGAAAATCCAAAAAGTGTAGCATCAGTTCGTTTATCGAAACAACGACATATATCCTCCTCGAGGTTAAACAGGTGAATGGCATACGCTTGGAGCCGTTCGTAGTCCGAAAGAGCTAGCTCAAGAGCCACTTTCTTGGAGGCTTTCATTTTGGATCCGAGTTCGGCAAGTGGAATGCATCCGACTCAGTTTTCCCGAGTTTTTAGCGAAAGTGACGTCATTCCGAGCTCTGAGTTCTGACCTCCGAGGATAATGGAACGCACGATAAGGACTGATCGCAGGCTATGCCCCCCCCCCCGCCTTCCATTAGCTTTAAGAGTCAATTCCTGTGAGCTGACAGCTCAGACTGGGCCATCATCCATAGTGAGCAGGCCTGTGTGATTCTGGTGGGTGGCCTTCCATTGACTCCTCACTGACTCTCGGGTGACTCTTCCCCTCTGTAGACTTGTATGATCTGTGCTGGGCAGCCGTGTGACGTGCCTTCTCAGTGTGTCTCCTAAACAGAGCTCGCACCTTCAGCCTTGAGGTGTGATGCTGATACGCCTCCTACTGCGGCACTGGCTCCAGGTACTGAACGCACTGTCCCCGTCCCCTTCCCTCTGCAGGGGGCTCTACGCCACCGCCGCCCCCTGCTGGACGCGGCCTGCCGAATACGGTGCCCGCCTCCAGCGCAGCCTCTCCAAGGATGACCACCCAAGGACGACGCTGCCGGAGAGACCCCCAGGGGACGGGGGCAGGAGGGTGGTGAGTCACACCTGTGCACACACGCACGCATACACTAATCCCAGCTATGACAACCCTAACCCCTACCCGGCCCTAACCTTAACCATAAGTAACAAAACACAATACAAGGCCTCTGACATTTTTAGTTTTTCGATTGCAGTCTCAGATTTTTATTGAATTGTGCCTTACTTTGTGCAGACCTAAAAAATGGTCCCCACAACGTCAAAATAACAGATTAAAGTAATATATACATAGCCCCCCCTCCCCCCCCCCCACACACACACATGCAAGCGATGAACCATCTGTGAATACCGTTTACTTTAAGCATCTATGCTCTCAAAGTGACATATATATATATATATATATATAGGTTTTCCTGATTCAGTCAAACAAAAAAAAAGAAACGGTTCCGTCTATTTGAAGCTTTATGGTAAGGAATGCCAGAACTGCTACACTCCTGTTGCAGAATGGGGGTGGGGGTACCGCTAGAGATTTTGGACCCCATGAAAGCATATTTTATTGGGCTCCCAACACAGACCAATACAATTATGTTCCAAATTTTTTAGGCCCGCTGTCACTCAGGGGCCCTTGGAACTTCCCCCCTTTTATAGTGCCCCTGAGTGGGAGGGGGGGGTGCTTCATCTTCCATGATATAATCCCCCAGGATTCAAAGCCCAGGAGGGGCACATTCTCTGCACTGGGGGAAGGCGAGTCACACTGCTGGCCCCCAGACGTGAATGGGGGTTAAAACGGGGAGTCAGCATGAACATCTGCAGCTTATCAAATCGGGCCTCCTTTCTCCCCCCCTCCCTCCTCGCTTGACATCCTGAAGGACAGGGGGGCGGTTCTGTGCAGTTAGTGGGGTCCCGAGTTCCTCTACAGCACCCCCAGGTGCCAGAAAGCTGGGAAGTCGCCCTCAGTCGCAGCACTTCATGTCCCCAACATCCCCCCAGGATGCCTAATTGCATTTTGACTCAAAGCAGCAGAAACCAATGGATGCACAATGAAGATATCGCAAAGTGTATGTGACGCCCTGATGCAGTGACTCCTGTACACCCCCTGTAGGCTGGACGGGACCTCCTTCAGACGCACTGCATTAATTTCAGGTCTCCCTAAGTTCTCCCACACCCAGAGGAGGCCCGGGTACCTCCATCCCCTGGGATCTGAGTAGCTAGCTGTCCAGTTCTCTCTTGGTCTGCTGATCCGCACCCAGAGCAAGCCCGGGTACCTCCATCCCCTGAGTCCTAGCTCTCCAATTCTCTGTAGGTCATCTGATCTGCAGTGCCTAGCAGCAAAGTAAGACACCGCATGATGAAAAAGCCCAGTCTTCCCCCACATAATGAAGTGCAGCCAGCTTTAAAAGTGAAAGCAGGCAGAGTCCGTAAAGTCGGCCCACCCCTGCCTGCTGCAGGGACTCCGGAATCCACCAGTCAGAGCACAGGCTATAATGGTGTACATGCTTGCACTTCCGTGGCACTAACCTGAGAGTGGAAATACAGGGGGGTGTGAAAAAAGTGGTGCCCCTTTGTAAAGGACGGTGGCGTTAATGAAATGCGGGCCGATTCAGGTCCTCGGGGAAAGTATATAGTTTTGTATTCCGTGCTGGGTGTGGCATAGACAGGAAATGGGGAGTATTCCCTGTGAGTCAGGACCTCTCACCACGATGCCCATAACGGACACGGCCTGGACCTGGGCCGGGCCTCTGACACATTTTTATTGTTAGTAATATTAATGCCAGAAAGCAGACACACCTCCGTCTTTTCCACAGCCCGACGGCTCAGGGGCCGAGGTGAGGGCCCGGCCCCCGGAGCAGGAGAGTGCTGACAACCGCGCGAGCCAGCGTAAATTGGTTTAATCTGAGGGCTGGCAGGTCGTTACTCAGCCTCTTCCTGGGAGCCATTGTGTGTGAGGCGCAGAGAGGAAATTGCCATCTTTAACAAGTCATGTGTTTTTTTTTTGTGTTGCTTTTGTAACCCCTCTGCAGCAGAGGAAATGGGTCCCGACTCGTTCGCTGTGATGAATGCCCCCTTGAGCGTTCCATCCCGCACACAGAGGCGTGTTGGACGCCAGTCAAGTTGTCGAGCTAAACTAAAAAAGCGAGGGGAAAAAAACACACACAAAGACGCTCTGAGCGGCGCTTTATGCCGCTGAAAGGTCCTGAGGAGGTGTCTCTCGTTAGACACCGGCTTTAAATGCGAGTGCAAACCTGAGCCCAAATGTTAGCAGCTGTTGCGTGGCTCTGTGTGTTAGGACTGTGTGTTCGCCATTGTGTCCTTCAGCGAAGCCCTTGACCCCATTGCTTTAGGGACTGTCTAAACCTGCCTTCTCAAAATAAAATCTAAATCACTTTCAATAAGATCATCTACTAACAAAAATGTATATTGCAGATACTCAATGGGCAGATTTCCACCTTCTGGGTAGCTAAATGATCCCTATGAATAGCAGGCCGTGGCTTTATGTCTAGTCCAACTTATGTTTTAGCCTTGAGTAAAATAAATAGCTGGTTTGTAAATGTGCTTCTGGGAATACTAAGTTTCCATTAAGCAAATCCCAGTATTTCATTGCAGCTTGCAGTGGTAGCCCTTTGTGGTGAAGGGCGTGGTACCAGAGGTGGCCATCGGGGGGCCTGCTTTAGGAAGCCTCGCCTATGAGAGCATAAACGGTTCTTAATGCGCGGCTGATGCCGGTTTGATGCAGGGAGTCGCACGGGGTGTTAATCTGTCAGAAGGTGACGGGCAACTGTCTCGACCCACGGGCTGGAGCCGGCCATCGATCACCGTCATTAAGACACATTGCCTGAGCTTAGCAGTCCTGTTAGAGTGGAACATGGTGAAGGGTCCATAGTCGATCAGGGCTTAATTACAGACATTAGTGGCCACGTGTGCCTACGTAAAAATAAACCGGGAAACAGCTGATGGCAGCAGTCAATGTTCTTCGGGGAAAGGCCACATCGTCCCTACTGGTGAACGACCTGGTTGTCCTCGCCAGGACTGGTTTGCAGCAAAAGCAGCCCAGAGTTGCCTGAATATTTATATAAAACCTGAGATTTTACCCCAGTGCTGCCTCCTAAATTGCGTCTTGGCGCTGTGCTGATTGCAGCCAGATGCACACATACACACATGTAAACAGGCAGGTCATTATACACACGGTATAGGACCTGCTCAGTTTGTGGGGGTATCCATTTAATGCAGTCAGTATTTCCGAATCCCACCCCGACGAGACTGAAAGGACAGTCAGAATGCTTCTGGCACAATGAGTAGTGTTTTGAAAAGTCCATTTATGCGTGTGTTTAAAGTGATCAGTTTATAATTATACGTTGTGCCAGTACAGCTTGTTTTAATTATAACCTAAAGAAACTCACTCATCTGATGAGGCGATTAAAAAAAAATCACATGAAGATCAGCACAAAGAGCTGGACTCTCGGTGCTGCCAATTAAACGCTGCAGTGACCTGCAGGTCATTCTTTCGATTCGGCTGCCCTGACCCCCTGCTTGTTTGTGGAAACACCCCCTTCCTTCTCTAGAGACATCCGTGTGCTAGAAGGGGCCGTACAGAATCTCAAGCAGGACTACTGCAGCGCTAATGTTGTCCTAGCCTGTTGTTGCTCACGCTTTCCCTACCCAGAATGTTGTGCACCTGAGTCTGGCATGCGCTGAGTGTTTGGTTTCCTTCCTCTCTTCCCCACAGGTGTCACCACGGCGCTCTCTCTACCGCACCCTGTCGGACGAGAGCGTGTGCGGGAACAGGAAGTTCTCCTCCTTCGCCGGCTCCCACGGCTCCGTGTTGGACCATGTGGTGCCCAGTGACATCCTCTTCAGCACCACGCAGCCGTACCACAGCACCTTACCCCCCCGGGCATCCCTTAGCCCTGGGGGTTCCAATCTGAGGAGTAAGTGCCTCCACCTTCAACCTAGGCCCAGCTTCTGCTCTCTAGCATGAAGGATTACATGATGGATAGTGGCCCACTTGAACCCAGCTTATCTCACCGGTGTCAAGCAGTGTTGCTGAACCAATCTGAATTTCTCACTAGTATGCATACTCGTTCAGTTACAGCAACAATACAGATCTTTTGATGACAAATGCAGACCAGTCCGAATCCAAAGTCTTATTGAAGAATGATCCATGAAGCATGAAGCATGTATGCTTCTGACCAGCTGAGGCCAAAAACCACTGAGGGTTTGCAGTGACTGTCTAACTCGCAGTGATCACATATCTGTAAATGCTAGCAAACCGCAGACATGCTTAATAACAGAGATGTCAAGCCTGACCAACCAGCCCAGACCACAAGCTACCAATTCAGAAATGTTACTTAATAGTGCTGTCAAGTCCACTGACCAGTAGTCACCACAGGTGCTCCTGCACACTAAGTGAGCAGCACAGACTCCTCACTTCACCGGTCACTTTAACTTTAATCGTCTGCTACTAAATTATTTCTTTATTAATTTTATTATATTCACACATACTGCATTTGTTAACCTACATACCATTCCATCCACCCCGTTCCTGTACATATACTGTATACCTGCCCCCCTTTCGTGTCATGTGTGGTCCGTGGCCAAACACGCGTGTATTTAATTCCTGCACTTTATCCCCCTGTAATTGTGCACGTGCTGCTCCTCCTTGTGTCTTATGCTGCACCGAGGTCCCGTTGTATACTTGTATATGGCTGGCACGACAATAAGAAGCCCACTACTACTGCTACTTCATGAAACCAAAGCCTCTGTCTTGGTTCTACACAACAAACATCAGAGCAGCCTGGTGCTCAAAAAAAAGTAGAAAACATAGACTCTAAATAGCCACTGTGTGCCATATGTCCAGCTGAGACCTAAAACCTGTTTAATGTTAGATTCTCCAAACCAACAGTGACCTTAGACTTTGCGAAACTGTGTCCACATCTGCCCTGAATGAAAACACTCAGCACCGGGAGACTCAGAATCACATGAGCTAAGGTCCACTGTAGAACATGCTGTTTTTGCTAGCTGACCTGGCATGCATCCACGATCACCTCGCTTCCTTTATGTCACTGTCCAACATTGATGATATCCAGGCCCCATCTCTTGCTCATGTTTTCTTTGGGCCCTCAACCAGCTACCTGACACCAGCAAAAGGTTGGGATCCACCAAAAATGGAACTGACAATGGTTCAGGACCTTGGGTTGAAGCTGGGCTCTAATACAGATCCAGCAGTTGTACCCCATTGAGCAAGATACTTAACCTGAACTTCTTTGGTGGAATATCTTGCCCAATAAATGAGGTAAAATAAATTTCTGAGTGCCTTTGTGTGGACGTGTCAGCTAAGAGGCAAAATGTAAATGTACGGTGAGGAGTTAGATGACTTTGGTACATGAAGATCTGCATTGAGGCCTCTGACATTTGCTGTCCCTGGCAGAGTTTCAGTAATGAATTTCCACTTGTCAGAGCTGGCTGGCCATTTCCCAGGGATTGTGCTCATTGTGAGGTCTGAGCATGTGCAGCAGGGTTGGGGGGGCTTCAGGGGGTATGCCATGCAGGGCCAGTGAACAAGACTAGCAAACATTTGCTGGAATGGAGAAATTAGGCAGACAATTGTTGATAGCGTGTGTCTTATCCCCCCCCCCCCCCCCCTGTG
>JAODKL010000062.1:5087575-5100053 GCA_026780765.1 Petrocephalus schoutedeni
CCCCCCCCCCCCCCCCCCCCCCCCCCCCCCGCCCTGCCGCCCCGCCCAGGTCTGACCATCGTTTCAGTTTATGCTGAACTTTATTAGTAAATTCCTCCGACGGCTTAGTGTCACAGCGGTTCCCGGAATGCAGATGACCGGGTCTGATTGGCTCTTTCACTAAGTACTTCATAAATACCCGTTCAGAGGCACTGTATCCCCTGCCAGCATAATCCATATTTAATTGTCCTTCACTGTTTGAAGTGAAATCCTTCCTAACTGCTTACTGTGGCTTCATTTTCAGCTTCTCCCACTGTGCTAAGACAAGAGGACTTATCTGCCACTTCTGTGTAATTGATATGATTGATTCCTTGTGGTCTTGCCACTTTTTTCTGCATAAAATGCGATACTTGACTGCCGCCCATAATATAAATGTCAATAGACAACTGAATCGATCCCATCCTTCTGCAGCAGATGATCAAAAGGTGATCATGTGGACATCATGGCCGGCTAAGAAGCAGATTGTGTTCTTAGTGGGATAGGAGCACTTGTTTGGGCTGTTGACAGGAAGTAAGGTGTCTAACTTATTGGTCTTGACCATACTGTATGCGAATTCATGTCTGCTTCACTCAACATTGTTTTCTGATTTATTAATCTTCCATAATCTGTTTATGAAATTTTTGTTTACCTTAACATCCACCCCCCAGCTTTTTGTTCCTGGTTGTGCATTTCTCTTTGTTATACGATGACCTGATATTTGAGCTCCAAGCAATGGGAGTTAATGGGAGTCGTTGGATAAGTGTTGAAAAGCTTTAAAAAATGGGGTCTAAAGCTCTAAGGTGCTTCAGAATTTTTCAGCATACTTTTGTCTGTTTCCCTGCTTTTATCCCCCCAAACTTTTTAACTGCTTTTTTAAGCTTGGGTACCATGCATCTGAAGGCCTAAGTATTTAATAAATAGCCCCCCACCCCACTAAGTGTGGATTCATGCTATATCAAAACGTTCAATAATCATTTGAAAATATCCCCAAAAAAGTACTTGTGGTATAGCCACTAGGTTGCTACATGTTACCGTGTCCAGATCTCAGGATTGTAGCAGGCCACACGCACTTCGAGGATGCTGTGGACAGCTGGCCAGATGCTGGGGTGAAAAACCCTTTTGCGGGAAACGTCAAGACTTCAACTGGAGGAAGGGCATGAAATTGTACTTGTGGCGGAAACTGGAAGGGTTGTTTCTCTGTTCTCTCCGGAGGGCAACCTGATTAGCAGCCCAACAAAGCATGTAATTGGGAAAAAAATCCCTGAAGGCCGCAGCCACCGTCCAGCACCTGATTCTCCCTAGGCTGTTTTAGAGAGAATGTCTCCATGTTGACTTCTCCAACTCTTTCTGGGTGTCCCTGCTTGTTATTGTAAGGTGCTTTAAAAACAGTGTTCTCCTGCAACATCTGAATACCATGCCGATTTCTCAGTTCTAGCTTAGTGGCGATCCGGGATACGGAAATATCGAATGGGAAACCCCTCTAGGAGCTCAGAGCTGACTGCAAGAATTTGGAATCGACAAGTTATCAGACACAACATGCTAGGGGCCTGGTCTAGCAGCAGGGTTCACTTTTAAAACACAAAATGGGTTGCTGTGCCCTTGATTTTGTAATGATACCCAGCTATCTCCAGGCTGTGGGGTGAGCGGCCGGGCCTCCTGCAATGTTCTGTTTTGACTGGGCATCTCTGGCACGCCTGCAAAGCAGCCAGGAGCTGCAGGAGCTGCATTAGTGACCAGGCGGGAGCATCCACAGATCTTCAGGGGAACCATTGGGTGGCTTAGAGAACTAAGGAAACTCCGGCCATCACTAGGGGACGTGGGGTTCCGGGGAGCTGACAGGGTGTGTCTGGCTTACAGTTTTGACCTACAGTTTCTTTTCCCAACATTTCGGCCAACAGAACACATAAAATGTGAAAGCACACTTTAGATTTTACATTCCCTATGGACATATAATTCAAGGTCAGTACGGCACGAACCAAAGTCAATTCCAGCTGATGACTCAGATACTTACATCTCTAATTGTTCACTAAAAACACAATTAATTGTCTGGTAATGGCCACATACGTCTCTGTTTCCCTCCTGGCAGCTAAACAAATCCAAAACTGACTAATGGAGCGTGTTTTATTTGACTGTTTGGGCTGGAGGGGCTGTCTGTGATAAGTTGCACAATGGAGTGTGAGATGCGCCTGATGGCGTCCATCACGGAAACACCTTGGGAGACAGCTCTGAGTTTGGTGACGCATCCCAAAAATCCTGTGTTCTGCATCGTCCTGCAAAGGTTTGTTTTTCTCTCCGTGTCCTGAGCTCAGACGGAGCCAGCGCCGGAGAAATGCGCACTAATCGTATTCCCAAGGCGTGTACCTACGGGCACGCGGATGACTTACGATGTTGACAGCAGAAAATTTCTCATAACGGAGATGTTGCTGCACGTCGGGCCATCCCAGCACCACCACCTGCACTGTCGTGTGATTGGGGGGGTGTCTGTCTTATCAACCGCCAACCCCCCCCTCCCCCGTCACGTGGCGTTTTGCCATCTCCTAATGAAATCAATCTAACGGCTGTCGCTCCTACACATCCCGGGGGCTTGTCTCAAGGAAAACCTGTTTCTGGGGGTGAGGGGGGGAGGGGGCGTGGCCACAGACGCCAATCTCCCGTGTCCGCCACACGCCTCCTCCTCCCTGTTTTGATGGGCAACGGCCTCCAGAGAGATGATTGGGACGGTGGGGACGGGGAAAAAAAAGTCACAAGACGTGGACGGCAGGAATCAAATCAAAGGCTCCCGCGAGTTAAGACCAGTCTGGCTAAACTGCCTTTATCGACGGGCACGTCACACTGGCGGTTTATGCAAATGAACCCTTCTGGAGGAAGCCAATCAGCCACGCGGCAGCGATTCCCAGCTGCTCCTGTAGCCTCCCGCATCTTTACTGCTCAGGTTTTCCATCAGACAAAGTAGAGGCAGACAGAACCATCAAAGGAATGCAGAGAAAAATCAACTGCAGCTTTTCTTTTTACACTTTACTGGGACAGTGGCAGATTTTTTTTTTCTTTTTTTAATTGTTTTTAAATTCCAGCAGTTTGAGCCACATTTCTCCTGCCTCATGGACTCACCCCGCCTTCGTCACCAATCACCATGGAGACACGGGTAGCTTCCTCCTCTTCCTCACCTCTTCTTCCCCACTCTGCCGCTTTCTGACATTCATTTGCACATCAGCCACATTTGTTTAATCGCTTCCTGCCTGGATTTTATTTTGCCCCCCGTCTTTATTTGGTTGCCATGACGCCGCTATGCTGATGGTGAACATTCTGCCTTTTTTTTTTGCGTATTCAATTTTCACTTTTCAGCCTGTCACGCTGGGGTCTTGCGGCGTTTGGTATCTCCCTCCCGACTTTCCGTATTAATTATCGCTCCTGCTTTGCCGAGGAATTAGAGAGGCTCCGCCCCGCCCCTGAGCCCCACATTGTCTGTTGACACTCTGCACGTCCTGGTTTATCTCAGCTGGCATTCGGAAACCCTGTTATAAACAAATTGGTTTTTGCCAGGGAGATTTCCTTTATGTTTACAAGGGGATTTGTAGCAATGTGGACACCTCCATTCATGTTAAATGGGGGTCGGTATCATTTATATTCCATAAATGAATGATCAAACCTCTGGGTCATTTTCGCCTTAGGGGTATGTAACGTTTTTAAGGGAAAATCCTGTGAATGACAGCAGAATGTGGATATTTGGATACAGAATCTCCATTTTAATCTTTATAAGGAGCCAGAGGCGAGGGGGCCTCCCTCAAAGCTGCCCTTTCCTGGCCAGCTTCAGAAGATGCACCCTCACCAGGAACTCTCCCAACATTCACCAACATCTCAGGTGTTTAAGACAAAAAACTTTACTTGAAAAGGACAACAGGTTGTTAGTTTTTGCTACCTAATCACAGAGTCAGTCCACGAGTGTTTAAGGTCTTATACTCTACAGACCCTCAAAAAAAGTAAAAATAAAAGCAAAAAACTGACATATTGAAGCAGTGGGTTTCTTCATATCTATCTGACTGGAAAAATATTACATACATGCCAAAAAGGACTCTGGAGGGGAGGGGGGTGCAAAAGATTAGAAAAGAGGCATCTGGAAGAAAGCAAAGGGATGGTTTTGAGGGCATGTGCACTGTGGTGCGCGCAGGGCGACTGTCTAGGGCAGTGGCCAAACAAGCTGTGTGACAGTAATAACACAGATGTCATTCACTGAATGTGGGAGGGGGGAAGTGAGTCTGGCAAGTAGACACATGAGGAATGAATGCATGATAAGCAACATGAGGTCATCTTGTGTCCCTTTTGGCCAAATGCCTGGTGATTTGCCCGGCTGGGCTCTGCCCAACAGAGCCAAGAGCACAGGCCAAGGCAGAGGAACGCTGCCCACTCATGGGGGTGATGCAGCTTTGGGGGTGTTACCCCTGGGTTTTGAGCAGGATGTGCTTGGAAGCTGTCATCCATCTCTCGGTGACCATGTGCTGCATCTACATCATCTGTCTATGTCCCACTCAACTCCATGCTATATTGAAATGTGTCTGGTCCTTTGAAGAGTGGAGACTCTTACCTGGGGGGGCAGTTTCTGGGGGCTGGGGGTGAGGGTGGGGTGGCTGAAAGGCTGCCAATATAAGCTCTTCAATGGAAACCGAGAACTCATTATGTCACTGTCGTTTTCGTCAGAACACCACTGTCCAGCCTGCAGCTGCGGGGGCTGATGGGATACACCGGCCTTTGGTTAGTCAGCGAGGACACAGGAGAGCTCAGACCCCAAATGCCAGGTGCTGTTTGTAGGTCAGTCCAACCAAATCAGGAGAGGGGGGAAATTCTTTAAAAACCTGGAAGCGACATTTTACAGCTATCCATCAGCACTATGATTTATATTATCCTCTCACGTGTTTCTCTAAATAAAACATTTTAAGCCCTTTTCACTCTTATGTGACTCAAAAGATAAACTGTCCCCCAAATAAAAATGGAGCAAATAACTATGAGGGCTTAATCCCATTTAGCCACACTAACCCAAGTTAAATCACACACCCTCATTCTCCGAATCAACAAATTCCAGCCAAATGTCGCAAGCAAAGAACCTGGCTTATAAACTTTAAGCTCCATCCAAATCCATCTCTTCAGTAAGCATAAGCTTTCCCTGTATGCCCTGGCATCATTTTCACACAGGTGAGTGCACTGCCTTCCTTTGTTCATTGGGAACTCCATGCAGAGTTGGCTGTTCTGCTACAGAATCATTTGGGTGCACAAAACGCAAGCCTGACTTGTTTCCCTGCCCCTGACACCAAACTTAGAAAACCCTAATGATCTAAGAGATCAAATGGAAGCTGCCCAACAGATGTAATATCAAAGACCTACTCAGTCTAACAGACCACTTTCCAGCACATAGTCACATAGGACAGGCAGGTGGTGTAGTGGTTAGGAACGCTACTGTGTAATTGAAAGCTTGCCGGTTCCAGTCCCCGACCCGCAAGTGCTGCTGAGGTACCTGGAGCACGGTACCGTCCCCAAGCACCTCTCCCTGGGCAGCTCACGTAGCTGCCTCCTGCTGTGTCACAATGTCACACGGGTTAATGCAGAGGACACGTTTCCTTGTTGCGTGCTGTGGTGTGTCGACAATGATGATTAATCACCTTCACTTCATTAGCACCTGCTATTGCTGGGCCAAATGCAGAGGACTGGAGTTGGTCAATTGATGATTTAAGCGCTGTTTGTCTGCATTCTTTGCCACCGACAATTCCCTAGAAGTCCTCGGGCTGTTCCCCAAGCTTCTGCTTCTCTCCACCATTGTGCCATTTGCTAGAGGTTTGCTGAATGAAGGCGCCTCGATGCCCTCTGAGGCGACAGTGGCGCTTCGACGCTCTCCGTGCTTTCAAACAAATTCATTATTCGAAAACCACAAATGAAAAGCTGCACCCTTATGAAGACAGAGCGCGTCAACAGCTTCGTGCCATTTGACACAGACCTAAAATGTAGTACTGATTCTCTTTCTTTATATGGTGGAGAGTTTATATGGTTTATATGATATGTTGTGATGGCAATGGCATGTTCTGTGCTGGAAGGTTAGATGACCTGCACAGGGGTAGATGTGACAAAGCAACTTCTATTGCTTTAAGACATGGATTATGGCCTTAAATGTGGGTAAAATGTACACGTGTTACCTGCTCGCTTGTGCGGGTCCATTTTAAGATTTCCTGGGGGATGTGAGTTGAATAATGGACCTTGTCCTGGGTAAGGTATTTCTCTGGGAGCAGTTATAATGTGAACCATTTAAAATGGTGTAAATTAAGTTTTTTTTCCCCCTGCTTTGTTTGCTTTAAGCTATGATAGCCTCTCTCTCTCTCCCTCTATGTCTCTCTCTAAGGAGGATTAACGTGTGATTAATGTCCCTGCAGGTCCATCTTAGAAACCAACTTTGTGGTGGCAGTGTAGGATTCCTGGATTGCCAGAAGGGGCTGGTGGCAGCCATTTCCGTATCTAGGTTATATTTAACATTTCGATCACGCCTGAGATTTGCTACGCAATGACCATGTAAGACTGCATATTTAATCGGGATTACTAGGAGATCTCTGTGTCCTAGGGTGTGTGCTTTTGAGAAGGCAGAGCATTACTAATGTGCCAGCAGTACACCCTCTGGCATCCTGTGTTCCTGTCCAGCCCAAAGATGGATTAGAGGTACAGTCTCTGGGATGAGGATTGTCCTCTGATGAAAAGAAGCCCAAATTGGCAGAGACGTTTGGCTGTTTTGTATTTAAAGGGCCAAAAGCATGTCTGAAAACATTTATACCACATGGAGAGAATCTCCTAAGTGTCCTTAAACCAGATTTTTTATTAAGCATTAAAGTGGTAAAAAGTGTTATTGGTTTTGCATAAAGGTGTTGTCTTAACTGAGCAATCTTGGAGCCAATGGACTGCAATCAACACCATGGAACCCCTGTGCTAAGCCCCACAGCCTGCGCGCTGGTTGACCCTGCTTTCTGACCCCAAGCCATCCTCATTTGTATGTTGCTTTAGACAAGGTGAAGGTGATTAATTGTCACACAGTGCACAACAACGAAATGTGTCCCCTGCATTTAACCTATAAGTGATACAGCAGTGGGCAGCTAATTCAATGCCACAGAAGCAGTGCGTGGGGGCGGTACCTTGCTCAGGATTCGAATGAACAACCTTCCAATCACAAGTGCGCTTCTCTAACCATTAGGCCACCACTGCTAAATAGAAGACTATCCAAATTGCCATGGGACTCAGTTAGTACCTATGTTCTGTTCTGTATGAAATGGCCCACAGTGCCATGGAGCTTGTTGCTCATTCTGCAGGTAGATAGAGGTCGGCATGGTGCACATCACACATCTAGCTATTCTGTGACTATTTAATAATTTTTCTCTTTTTTTGCAACAGTCTCACATTGCAGAATACCACCTAACAGCTTGACTTCTTTAAATGACTTCTTTTAATGTTTAAAGACCAACCTAGTCAAACATCAAAGTACTGAAGTGACGCACCCCTGGGGGGGGGGGGCACTCTCCGGCACCCGCCAAGCCTCTGCCAGTAATTCAGGGTGTCAGGTGACTCGCCCGGATGGATGGAAAAGCCATTGTGTCAGTTGCTGGAGCAGGTGTGGCCGTGGGAATCTTCTGAATCTCATTTGTAGCGAGTGCTTCAGTTTAGCGTCAATGGTGATCCGTTAAATTCTGTGGCGTCTAGCAGGGCTCAAGTGACTTGGCAGACGGACGCTGAAAAAGCAGTACTGTCAGTTAATCGCGGTCAGACGTTGGTTAGGCTAAATATCTGTTGCTGATTTCACTCTGGGCTCCTTTATGGAGCTGTATCATTGATCTGACACACATTCAGGGCTACGTTTCACTGAATTCCTTGGACTCTGCTCAAGAGCAAGTAGAATGGTCCTCAGAAGATTTGTGACCTCCTTAGATGGTCCACACTAAAGGAAGTGGGGAGTATTGTAATGTCTCCTTATGCTGTCAGAACTACGCTCACATTGTTTTTTAGTCTTTATCTCAAGCCAGAATTGCTTCAGAAAGATATTTTTAGGTAGGTTTTGGTAAGAGTTATGCCCCAACTGAGCTTAGCAAACAAAGTACATCATGAAAATCTTCCTCAGATGTCTGAGAAGAACTTAGTGTCACCTTGCTCAGCGGGGCTCACGTTTTGCAGGAGCTCTTTAAAGGCTGCTAGATCAAAGGCTGGAGAGGGTATCCTTCAGCCAGCACTCTCAGACCTGCAAAATCCATGCAACAGCTGTTGCATGTATTGGTGCAGGAATATTGCTCCCCCCCCCCCACATATAAAATGTTGCCACCCTCTCAAAATATGCAGGGGAGGGGCTCAGCCCCACCCATGCTCTTTTTTTTTAATTAATCATCTGTTAATGGGCTGGTTTCCTGATAAGCCAGTTCAAGCATTAGCTGTTATTTCTTTTGTGATGTGATTCCCGTATCGGGTTACGGTATGCGTGCGAGAGCGCGGCCGTTTTTTTCCCTCAGTTTGACGTTTGATGAGCCGGGGGCAGTGTCGGGATTGGCCTGGGGGGGCTGTATCACCTCAGCGAGGAATACTCCGCGGAATTAACCCCGCAAAACACACGCCCCGGTGCTAGTCAACATTCTCCCTTTATGTAGGTCATTCTATCTTTGGCTGTTGCCAGGCAGCTTTTGATGTGCATTTCTCAGGGTGTGCTGTCTCACGCCTATCCCCTGAGTGCTCGAGCAGGGCGCACGTCTTCCCAGAAAGCCTCAGGTTCTCCAACTGTCCTCTTCTGCGGCCCTCAAGTGCTGTCGGGGTGAAGTGTGAGATGATGAGCTGCTCAGGACCTGAAAGGGGCCTCCGGGGTCTGGGCTGCTGATGTCAGAATAATGGACAGGGTCCTGTCCTGCCTGGCACACAGAACAGGGCCTCTGTTCCAAGCTGCAATGTCTGTCCTGTCATCAGGAGTGCTGCTAGAGCTTTTGGGCGCCATGAAAGTGTATCCCAACCAACTAACCAACCAACCAAGACTAATCCAACTATTTCTCAATTTTTATTGACAGGGGCCCAGGGAATGGTCCTAACCCCCGCCCCCCCCCCCCATCCACAGCATCTCTGCCTGTCATGAATGCAGCCCCATGGGTCCAGAAGGAATGCAATTTTGCCTCACTATGTACTGTATTGCGCATGGCTCAGATGATGATAAAGCTGTACTCAACATGACTTGACTTATGCCTGTTTGTAGGAATGTTGTTGTTTTTTTGTTTTTTTTTTACGTTTTTTAATTTATTGTAAAATTCAACAATCTCCGCAATCAGGGTGAGTAACTGGAAGATAGAGAAATCGTCCATGGCTGAAACCACCGTTACTCAATAAGTCATGAAACCTGTATTTTAGCACCTTTTGTGTTTAGCAAAGCTTAGAAAAATGTCCCAAAGAAGAGCTATTTTACCTTCAGGGGGAGTTTTAGGGTTTATGATCCCTGTGGAGGGATTTTCCAATGCCCCCTTGAGGTTAAGAAAAGAAATGCATGTACAGGAACACGTGCACATAGAATTCTAGTAGCCTGCTAATCATGTCTTCATCGGTCCAAAAGTCTGCTATTTTGGATTTGTTATTCCTTATTTATCACTGCCGGCGGGCAAGCAGTTGCATTGTTAGAAGGCAAGTGGGAGGCGTCCGGCTCATAAAAGCAGGAGCGCCATCTGTTTCTTGATGGGTTTTGGGGGTGGAGGAAAAAAATAAATAAATACCTGTTGCAGCACTCGTGTCCAGAAGCGTCTGGGGGGAGCCACCAATCTGCATCGGTGTTAGTGGTGTGGTACGCCTCGTGGGTCTCCTTCACATTTACGGATGTGTGATCGGTGTCCAGTAATGCTTAGCTGAGGCCGGGAGCTTTTACAGCCTGGGCTGCAGACGGGACGCAGATGGTAAGATCCCCCAGCCTGGAGCCTGGGGGACTCTGCTGTTGTTCCTAGTCACGGCTGACGGGGAATCTTCAGTAATTCCCCTTTTGTTTTGCCGTGATCCGGAGAGGCCGTTGGAGGATTTCATGGCTCAGATGTGAGCACCATCACTGATGAGGCTAGCCCAGCGACTTGGCAGGCGCCACGACGGTCTCCACGAAACGTCACTGAGTAACAGTCCGATAGGTCCTCCAGACTCCAGGCTCTGCCTTTGTGTCCTGACATGCCCATTCGTAGCTAGTTAAAGGGGGGAATTATTACTTTAATGTTCTCAAAACAGAGGCATCCAGCTGGTCTGGTAGCCAAAGAGGCACCACCTTCCTCCAAGCCAGCCTATGGCAAACAAAATCAGCTGGAGATGAAACAATTACTGACAGAAGCTGTCCTCCATGACATGATGGGCAATTTCCTGCTATGTTTCAGTCAACAGTCCCTAATGTAGCGAGGTGCTGGGGGCTTCTTTGCGTTTGTTATCCTGGAGCACAACAGGAGGCTATGGTAGATGACAGATTTACCAGCAAGCGAGGAGGCGTACAGCAAGCTGTGAGCAGACCTTAAGTCCCCTCTCCATGTTCTACCCTTCCCCTCCCACAGGCCCCCTGTGTTGAGTCTGCACTCAAATCTTAATCATTTTCTAGGAATCAATCTCACACACTTGCAGGTACGTGACACGTTCATTGTGAAAACATGGTCGAATAGGAAACATGTGAAAGTCCTTTGATTGATTTGATTGATTAGATATGTCAACTTAGTCCCTCTCCTGAAGGTCCACCATCCATCCTGAAATGGGCCATCGGGGTATTTAGGTCAAAGGCTTTCTTGCTGAACCTCTTCCTCTGAGGCTCAGGGTCCCGGAGACACTGACAAAGTTGCTGTGGTCCAGAAAATTGTGGGGGTTAAGGGGAATAGGAGCTTCCTGGCTGGGGAGGTCTGTATGAGTTATTACGATGGGGGCAGGGGCACGAAGCACAGGGGTCTCCACAGGCATCACTGATATGACAGGCGGGGGCGCTGTAACAGATGGGGGGGGGCTTTAATGCCGTGTTTCCCAACCCCGTCCTTAGGGACACCCAGACAGTCCACGTTTGGAGTTGGGATTGAACAAAAATGTGAACTGTCTGGCAAGGTGCTGGTAGGGAGCAAAAATGAGGACGTCTGGGGCCCCCCAAGGACCAAACTGGGAAATAGTGCTTTAGTTGATAAGGGTTGTTTGCAGTCCCCTGCCAGTCTACTATCGTCATACAATGTCTGTCCTAATGGTTGTCATTCAAGGGCTGTCAGACCAACCAACATGGGTGACGGGCTTTGGTTGGCCATGAACATTCCAATAAGACCAAAGTTCTCCTATATCCCTTTTGCAGGAGGATAATGGTGTGTCATCACAAAGCATCTTGTCTGGTGAGCGTTTCCTAGACTGTGTCCCACCCCCCATCATGGGAGAATGTCCAGAAATGTTATTCTTCCCAGAGCCAACAGCCATCAAACCAGAAGAGTCCTGGCTGTGCTAAAAGAACCTCTCCATGAATGACATCTGTTACTAACAAATGCTCAGCACTCCTCTCTAAATGTCCCTCTTCCCTGCACTTACAAGTTGCTATTGCCAACAGGATGCACACAGACAGCAATACATATTACTGACATCAAAAGAAATTCCAGCAAGCAGAGAAACATATAGAGGGAGGCAATTTACTTAACCACTTTATTTGTAAATACGTGCAGCTATCCATGAGCAGTTTGATTACTCACAGGTTTTCAGCCTGTGTAGATGGTAGGAGTTTATTTGTAGTCTATTAAATGGTCTGGTATTTGTAGGCTATTAACAACAACTAACAAAAACTACAAATCCCAGCACACAGGAGGTGATGTTCCACCATTTTGTTAAACAGTAACAGTTGTTAACTTTAAGCTAAATAGGTGCTTTTCTGATTACGCTGCATGGACCACCACCCATGGGCTGTTTTATAAAGAGAATCATCAGGCTTCCACGGTCCCTGGTCCTTCATCTTGTTCTCCTCATGATCGGAACCTGTTCTGCTTTCAAATGTTTGCCTCTGAGATTTCTGGAGCAGGTCTTCCACTTGGTCTCGCAGAGGGGGATTCGGCCTCCTGCTCGTTTCTCTGGAGACGGTCGTAACTATGTGTATTTCCCACCAGCAGTCCATCCCCCTGCTGGGAACAGGGAGCAACAGCACCATCGCTCTCTGTCATCATTTCGTGGGGGGTGGGGGGGCAACCGGCGTTCTGCCAAGATGGCATGGCCATAGCTGCCCGCCTCGTTTGTGCTCATGGGACGGCGGGCGGCTACACTTGGCCGGGGGAGAGGGAGTCCACCGGCCTCGTCTGGCAAAGTCGTTCCGCGGATCGCTTCTGCCGCACATCTTTGTTTTGGCCACCTGTGTCCGCGCAGAAGGCCTTTGCCATAACGATAAAGGGGGGGGGGGGGGGCCGGGGGACCGGCGGGGGGATGGAGGGCCGGGCGGGCCCTTTGCAGCGGGGTT
>JAODKL010000062.1:5107217-5141291 GCA_026780765.1 Petrocephalus schoutedeni
GACTGGAGGACAGAGTGAAACACACAGAGACACACACACACAGAGACACACACAGACACACACACACAGACACACACACACACAGACACACACATACACAAACATACACAGACACACACACAGACACAGACATACACAGACACACACTCACACAGAGCCACACATACACAGACACACACACACGCACATACACAGACATACACACACACACAGGCATAAACAGACACACACACACAGACACACATACACAGACACACATACACACAGACACAGGCATACACAGACACACACACACAAAGACATACATACACAGGTACACACACACACAGGCATACACAGACACACACACACAGACATACACAGAGACACACACACAGACAGACACACACGTGATCTGTGCAGGGGTCTCAGAGCAGTGGCATGCAATTCGGGAGTACCTGTACCTGGGGCATGTCTCGTTGTGTTCAGCTGAAGTACCATTCCCAGGCTCCCCGGGATTATACTTCTTGTTTGATATGGTTGATGGGAAATCAGGGTTGTTTGCTGTTCCTGAAAGACTCTTTGCAATCGCAACGTCTCTGAAAGTCCCTCAAGGCCTCCGTCACCCGGAACCTCGTCTTGGTGCTTTGCAAACAAATGAAAATACTAAGCAGACATCACCTCAGTGAGAGCTAGAGCCTGCGCTTGGAGAGGGGGGAGAGCCCGTGTGGCACAAAGGCTATGGGGGGTAACTTCATGCCTGCCACTGGAAAAGATCAAGTGTTTCCTAAAATCAAAAATGGATTTCAGAGAAATATGGGGGTTCCTTTACAAATTTTCTAGATCATCATAGGAGAAATATGGAGATAAATTAATATTATAGTAACGACTGTGTGAAAGAAAAATATTTAAGACTCACCTACAATAAGTATTTGCAGTATGCTAAGGAAATGAATATCTATCTCATTTGTGTTTTGAATCAAATGAAAAAATGTGTACACACTGACAGTTATTATCTCTGGACCTGAATTGAATTACGGCAACAATGTGTAGTACGGTATCATCTCAGAAGATGTCGTAACTCGCGTGAATGCTGGGCATCGCCAAGTAACAGGCAGGAAACTCAAGCAAACTGTCAGGGGGTCGGTGCGCAAGACCATTTTCTGCTGAAGCGTCGATACGTGTTTTTGGTCCCCTCTGCATGTGTCTCGATGAGCCAAAACATTATGTCCATCCCCACGTGAAGCAGATAAAGAAGAATATTGTGTGAAAACGGCACGTCAGGGACGGGAATATGTTAGACGGTAAGCTGACATTCAGTACACAGAGTCGACGTAAAATCGGTACCGATAAAGATCTGAGCGACTTTGCTAAGGGCCAAATCGTTATGGCCAGATGAATGAGCCAGAGCATCTCGAAACTGCAAGGCTTGTGGAGTGAGTACCTGCTGAGAGCGGGAGGGTCCAGGAGGGAAAACACCACAATCCCCTGGAAGGGCGATGGACTGCCGAGACTCCGCCATGAGAGTCATAAACAAAGCCCCAATACTCGTCACTGTGAAAGACCACTTTCTACAAAGCCCCAATACTCGTCACTGTGAAAGACCACTTTCTACAAAGCCCCAATACTCGTCACTGTGAAAGACCATTTTCTTCAGCTTCTACTGGGAGTTTGGAATTGGTGTAAAAAGTTACATGCTCTTAAACTGTGCTTTATAGCTGCTTAAGTAGCATGTAGTGTATTAAATTGAAATTTCACATCCAATTGGTCTTGCGTCACTGTGCTTTGCATGGGACATAGATAGATAGTCAGAATGACTCTTTAATCTTTATGGGCTATAATTGTACATTTGTACAATTGTACAGTTAGGTAAACCGGTTTAATGCAGGACTGACAAACAGCTGGGCTTTTGTTTTATGTAACTGCATTAGAAAAATACAAATTATGTCTACTCTAAATAATTGTCCTATTTACTCCACAATGGCGATAATCTGGGCTCTTATGTAAAGAGAGAGGCTAAACTGAAGAGCTTACACACTTTCTAAATGCCAAAAGCATTATAAAGACACCTGCTGTCTTTAAATCCACAAGACAAACTTTGGAATACGTTGCGTAAATGATATTTTGTATAATGCGTCTAGGTTATCCAAACCGTGGGAACACTGTATGAAGTATCATATTTATACCAGCAGGCTTTGACATTTTGGAATATCTGGATTGAAAAGCACATTTTTCTGCCTAAGTTTCGGGGTTTTGTCTATAGTACGAGGATCTGCAGATATCTGAGACTCAGGCGCTGCTCCCAAAAAACGCACAACGTGAGGCTGGGCTTTAAGTTAGCAATAGCTACTTGTAGGGCTCCATTCTATCCATTATAAGCCTTGTTGCATGGCAACAGAATTACAGTAGCTATTGGGGTTTATTTCCTAAAAGCGGGACCTCAAGTGCTATGATCACACAGGCGGCTTTTGGGAGAATGTCAGCCTCTGCTGCATCTCAGACCTCCCAATTAGGATGCAGCACCTGAGTATCTCATCCCAACATCTGAGCAGAGACCATGGTGGCAGATTGAAGCAGCCATTTTAGTGTGAGGTTTTCAAGGCTGGAGAAGGTCTGCTGTCTGTACAGTGCCCTGTGATTCTTGGGGTGCCAGATGGAAGGTTCCCGAGTCATCCTCCCCTCGGCGAGCTCGGGGGTGCACACCAGCTGGCTGCTGGTTGGGCTTCGCAACAATGTTCCTATTAGTGGAACCATGAATCCTGGGAGAGCTTCTTGGGGGCTCAGTTATGATCCATTCTGCCCCTGTTCTCTGTCTCTATTTGCTGTGTTTCAAAGCTCACAGCAAACCTTGCATACATCGATAACATACTGTACTGACGAAGAGGACGAAGGCCCAGGTTCAGAGTCCTGGTGCTCCCTGTTTTGCTGTATAGCTGCAAGACATGGACACTGGACTGGACTCCTTTGGTACCGAGTCTTTTCGGAGAACCCTTGGGTGCCGCTGGTTTGACTTTGGGTGGAATGAGCTCAGGGCGTCCCGAATGAGGCACATTACCTGCGTTGCGAGGGAGCGTCAGTTACGGCACCCTGAGGCTGATCCGGCTGGCAGGATCCTCATTGCTGGGAACCCGAGTGGCTGGACCGGGCCACGTGTGACCTGGCTGTGGCAGACAGGTGGCCAGGGTGCCACTAGATTGCATGTCAGCCCGGGGGGCTCGCCACCCAGCATCCCAAGGCGTTTTGCTACGTGGTGGGTACAGCAACACGCCATACACATGCTCCCCAACCCGACCTGCCCGACCTGACCAAGTCAAGGCGGGAGACGGAGTGCCAGACGAGCTAGTCTGAAGGTGGCTCACGGGTTGGTGAGCCCCCCCAGGTAAGTGTGCACTGAAGGATTGGGATCAGCGTCCAGCCAGCGTGCAGTGTCCCTGGAGCTAGGGGTTAAAGGCCTTACTCAAGGGCCCACGTGTAACTACCCTGCAGAGGCCAGGCCTCAGACCAGCCACCTCCCGGTCACAGGCACAGAGGCTCAGCCATGCACCGCCCATAAGTTTAAACAGACAAATTAGACAGGATCATATTAGATTGCGTGCGGCTCAGCAGCTTAAGAGTGTCTGTGACCAGAAGGTCATCAGTTTCAGTCCCAGGGTTGGCAGAGTGACATCATCACTGAGCCCTTGAGTGAGACCCTTAACCACAAATTGCTCCAGGGCCGATTTCTCATTTGTGTACCGTCTGCTAAATACTGGTCAGAATCACTTCCCAGTGAATGCGGGAAGGACAGGGTAGAGGTGTGGGTTAGTAAAGTGCTGCTGGCAAACGGCTCTGAGTTTTTATTACGTTGCTGCAGAATGAGAGTGTTTGCTTGGCCTGCCACCGCTACCGGCAGGTAACATCATCTCATGTGACGGTCTGAAAGGTAGCGGCCCCTTCTGTTACCCTCGGAATGCAAGCCGCTGCTATGCTCGGCACGCAAGGTATTTGGTGTCCTCCGCTCCTGGGCGAAATTAGCGCCGTCTCCCCCCCCCCCCGCCCCGCCATGCCACGCCCCCACTGAACTCTCATGAAAGGAATCACCCCTGGGCACTGCCTGTACACCGACAAGCTCTTTGAAAGCACAAGTATCAACTTCATTATCCGCAGGCAGGGCGGGGGTCATGTGGGGGTGTGGGCTTCTCTTCACCTTTCACATAATTGGGGATTCAGAGCAGAGAAACGGCGGTGACGCGGTGTCACCAACAGCATAATTATGAAGGACGAGTGTGGGGGGGTTTCATCGTTGGAGTAAAACGTACCTTGGTCTCCGAATATATTTTTGCGGGGCCCCTCCGCAGCGCCTCCCCCTGACCGGTCTCCCTCGGCGCGTTTCCCTTTCTTTGTTGCGCGGGCTGGCTGTTGTCTCAAAGTGTGAACCCTCGTTAGCGTAAATGCCTCGTTTGAAAAGGCAGGACGTCCGGTTAAGGAGCTGGAATTGATGATGACAGCTTATTCAACAAGGCTCGTGTGGATTCACAACTTCTCCTGTCAGTCTGCTTTTGACAGCTAATGCCAAACTCGCAAGAGGAAATGGGGGTGGGGGGGCACTGCCCTTTGGACAGGCAACTTGAGGCTCGGCTGGCAGAGGTACGAGTGATGGCCTTCCAGGTTCACCACCGGGGGCACCACTGAGCTCAAGGCCAGAACCTACAATGGTTATGTCATAAATTTATTTACTTATTTTTTTTAAATATAACGGCATTACACCTTCAGACAGGATTCACTTGTGATTCATTCGTTTATCTGAGAGACAAATCCTGAGATTTTCACCAACATTAAAGACCCAACAGGAACTATTCTGTTTTATTCCTCTAAACTCTGTATTGACTCTGTATTGCTGTTCTATGCTAAACTGCAGATTTGGGGCGATTTGCATCCCTGTGCAAGCAGCTTAGCTGAGTAGTTCACTTCATTAGGTGATTCAGCGGTGAGGGTTCGGCACAATGAGTGGCACAAATTCTTGGCATTGCCAAAACCCAGCCCAAAATACGCCCAAAAACCACCCAGATAGTTTAACAGGAATCAGGCGCTAGGCACTGGTAAATCGGTGCATATTTATGCAGAATTTGGGATGTGAAATACCAGAGATGGAGGAGAGGTAACATTAAGCTAGAGTGTGTCTTCCCTGAGCATGTTTCTCAGAACAGCGGAGTGGGGACATAGACTTCCCAGTCTGCAGTATGCAGCGTGTGCCTGTATTTCCACATGTGTTGTCCCGTAGGTTGATTTATTTATTTATTTTACTCATTTGATTTGCAGATTAGGGTCACCCGACTGGAAAAGCACTTACTGGAAAAGCAGAATGCAGGATTGGGGTCACCGTGCCTTTTGTGACGGGCCAGTTTTATAAAAGCATCAAACCGGAGAGGGGCAAGGAGTATTTAGAGCGAGTCAGAGCCAGGAAAGTGGGGACAGGAGAGGAAGCTGGCTGCCGTCAATAAGAAGCGACATCAGGCTGAAACGCCTGTAAACCAGACCTTTTTGTGCTGTTCTGCAATAATGACCTGTCATGCAGTGTTTCACACACGTATCAAAGAAAGCAGACACTACATTGTGCAGTTCTGATATATTTAAGAACGTGAAAAATAAATATGTCCAAAATGGAGACATACTGTATAGTAAAAATATGTCATTGTGAGTCAGAAGGCGGCTTACTTTGAATGGGCCTGGGGGGGAGTCAGAGCCCCCTCTTCTGGAGCGAACCCCAAAGTGCGCAGTTAAGGCTACAACCGGACAGCAGTTACAGTAACATGCATCCGTAAATAGAGATTAAAAATATATATACCATCTGCATAAATACAAAAGGGACACTTCAAACAATATTCCTCTGCAAAGAAGGTCATTTCAATCATTTCGAACAGAAGTGGTTTTTTCGAAACAGTGGCTAAACATCAGAAGGAGCTCTATGACTCATTCGCAGCATGGCACGTTGGTAATAAACGCAACTCCTGCCATTAGCATCGCACTGGACCTGAATAACGACAGCAGTGCTCTCCTCCATACACGAGGCAGCTGGGCCACGGTGGGGCACGTGACCTCATGTGGATCAGCAGTCAGCTTATCAAATCGTGAACACTTCCGGAAATTCTCCAACGCAACGAGAGACACGCAAAAGAGCCTCTGGTTACTGAGACGTTACAGGATCGTTTCTACGGGGACAAAAAATGCGGTCAAGTTAGCATCTGGCCCGAGCCCAGAATGGCGGTAAGTTGATAGATGGCACCAAGTAAGGGCCGTGACAGGATCCTGCTAGACTTCCTGCTGTCGGTGACCGAGGTGCAGATGCCGTGAGCCTCCAGTGCCCACCCTACCAGGGACAGGCCCCCGGGGAGGTCGTCTCCAAAGCGCAGCCCGTTCGCGCCTCCTGCTAAATCTCCCAGCTGTCACTGAAGTCGAGCTCCTCATCCCCCTTGCCGTTCTTCACCTCCCCGACCTCGCCTCCTCTCTCGTCTTCTTCATCCTCCTCCGGTCTCAGTCGCTCCAGCATGGCTTGCAGTGTGCTCTTCACCTCCTGCACCTCCGTCTGGAGGGACTGTGCATCAGGAGTCAAGGAGAAGCTACACTTTTACAAAATCGCCCCACCACCCATCCGGCCTCACCCCACCAGAAGTCTGTGACGAGTCCCGGCCACACCCCCCAGTCTTGAGGTTCCGGAGTCCATTACACCCAAAGCCTGGAGATCACCCTCCCATTTCTCCCTTTCCACAGTCCATGCCTTACCCTGACACTGCTGTTTTCCGCACTTCCCTTTGTGGCTTCCTGGCTGGAGAACCAGCATGCAGATAACGTTTCCTCCGGCAAATTAATTTGCGGCCGAAGGTTTTCTCTCGAGACACGTTTAGCATGGAAGGGTGCCGCTCGGCGCCGACTCCAGACCAAACAAACTGCCTCCCGTTGAATAATTGATGCACTTCTGCTTAATCTGATGGATCCTCCTTTAAGGGAGGGGGACCAAAATTAATAGCGTGGGTGTCCAGCTCAAGTGGCGAATCAAAGGAGGGAACCCCCTCCTCCCACCAGATGGGCCCGGCCGGCTCGTCTTCGCTCCCGATACAGACCTCGAACAGCCTCCTTTCATAATTAACCAGGCGTTAAAGAGCACTTTGAATTATAGAAGAGCCTGAAGTCAGGAAGAAAATGGAAATACAGGCCGCGCGTTGGGGATGGGGATATTCGCTCAAATCTTCGGCTCAGTCCGGCAGATCGAACTATCAGCCCATTGTTCATAAGTCGCAACCACTGTATCCCAGATACAGCAGATGCAGATACGTATACAGCAACTGGAAGCAGTTGCTATAGAAACGACGCTAAGCTTTTTTTTATTAGTGCTTAAGAATGTCGTTATAAATTATTTTTTAAAATACTATTCTTCTTCTGCCAGCCATATGGACCATGTGACCTCGGCAGCTGGAGTTAGACGAGTTGCCGCTGGGTTGGGGGGTGGGGGTTGTTTGGGGGGATCCGAAACAGAGCGCAAAGGAAGCAGAGTCTCTCCAGCCCGCCGCTTAGTGCAGGCCGTGCCTCTGGGCCAGAAATACACCCGCGGTGTGACCAGGCAGCCGGCTGAGCGCAGCAGAAGAGGCAAGCTGCGGGTATGAGGCGCGCTGCTGCCGCCCTGGAGGCAGAGAGCAGATGGCGGCAAAGCGGGCAGCCATCGCGGAGCCTCCCACCTGCTTGCATGGCCCCCCTACCTCCCAGCTGCAGCCTCGTGGACCTGTCTTCCCTATCAACTCCTTTCATTCTATCCTCCCCACCCAAGTCCCCCCCCAACCCCATTTCAGAAGGACTTCCAGGTGCCTGGATGGTCGATCCCAGCCCAGGGGCCACGTGGACCACCTGAGCCTGCTTCACCTCTCAGTCAGTGACTAATACACACCTGAGATGCCAGTTGAGGGGATATTCTACCAAGACAAATGACAGGCTATATTGGGAGAGGTTAATGACAGCCCCCCCCCCAAACAGGACAGCTGCTGGAGAATTAGGTCCCCATGAAAGCATATCATATTTGGCCCACAACCAAGAGCAAAACAATTAAGTTTTAGAGCTCCCTGTCATTCAGGGGCCGTTGGAATCATCCTAACTCCCCCCCGATGGCTGGCTTGTCTGGGGGGTCATGGGAGGATATGGGCCAGGGGCTGGTCATGGCTGAATAGGGCCTTCCGGAGCCGCTCCTCCAGGGCCTGCAGTCGCAGCCCGATAGATTCGCACTGCTCCATGATGTCCGCGGCGTCGCCGCAAACGTCCTGCAGGGGGCGGCAGCAGAAGGCAAAGTGTGTAATTACAGACTCCAAACGATTTGTTTACAAGTGTAAATCAATGTCCAGTCTGAAAATATCTAGCGGCATCGGTGCGGTGGCTGTTACTCTCAATGTGGCTCAACTGGCATCAGATGCAGTCTGCAGGTCATGTGGAGCTTGGAGCCCAGGGGCCAGGGGACGGAGTTTAGCTTCCCAGCATGCAGTGCAGGTTAACCCCCCCCCCCCACCACCACCATGTAACACCTGGGCAATAAACTCAATTTGCTCTTTTTATTTTTATCTCCCTCTTCTTTTCTCAATTATATCAAAAAGTCCCACATGTGCCCCCCTACAGCACTATATATTAGCACAAACACTGGTTAATAAGTATGTGACTGCCTTTAAATTTCAGCCCATCCCCTTCCTGCCGGCTGCCTAGCTGTGTGCCTGTCTGATTCAGCACTGCAGGGAGGTCGCTACCCATCTCCCTAAAAGTGGCGGCTCTATTAACTGCCTGTTCTCGCACACATTGTATTTGCCTTTTTTTAAAGGGCCAAACACCTTGAACACGCAACAAATTATCCACACAAATTTAGTATGAGATATTTTGTGTTTGGGGTACACAAGGATACAGAGATTTCTTGTCATGTCCTTCAGACGCTCATAAAAATACAGAGTCCCGTCCCTCCTAACAGAAGCCTGCCAGTTTAAATCGACGCACTACTGACTCATGCAATCAGGAGAAGCAGGGATGAGAGCCCCATTACTCATGCTGAAAGCAGCCTTTTCTTAAGCATAATTAAACTAAAACCACTCAACTGAGATGGCGATGTGTAATTCTCACCTACAGCCATTGTTCTAAATAAAACTAATCCTGAAAACTGAGAGCCCCCCCCCCACCTCCTCTAGCACTGAACACTTAATATCCACAAGACAGGCTCTTATTGCTCTGGCTGATGGGGGTGGGTGGGGGCTCTCAGTGGACAGAGAGTCATCACCATAAAGTTTAGAGTAACCTTGTCTAACCAGTGTGAGGTTCCCACCCTCGAGATCAGCCCCTATCAGCCCACCCCAAAACATTTCTGTAGCTATGGGAACCAGGAAATGCCAGTCGCTAAGCGCCAGCTTCTATTTGCCTACAATGGGGGCCGTGTTTGATATTTGCCAGGGCTGAGTACAGTGGCGAGTTCATTTACTGTACCTCCAAAGGAGAGGAGCAAAGCTGTGATTATGCATAGTTCCAGAATGAGGTGCCATGGTAATTTTTACACCACTGTAATAATTCCATCCCTCTGAAATATGGAAGGCTGGGAATCATCTGGATTCAAATATGTCACCTTTCAGATTGTCTGACAGTGGCTTCAGACAGATGAGTGAAATCCGCAGGAAAACAGATGGTGGTTTGGGGGGCTTTTGCATGCCGACCAGCAAACGTTTGGTCACTCGTATCGCATTCTCTCTCCAGGCGAAATATGACCATACTTAGCATCAATCTAATTTGTTGGGACAATACGGATGTTAAAGGCTACGGGATTAGCCGGCTTTGGCTGCCTCTTTAAATACCTTGACCTGTCACAGGAACAGCAGAGGGCAGAAGGCAGGCGAGCAGGTAGGGTGGCATGCCGGTGCATCACAGGGTGCAGACACACACACAGGTAATACAGGCAGTCTAGGGGTACTTTGTCTTGGGGGGGTCTCTGATGGCTTTTTTACTTAGGGCTGCTTTGACTAAGGCCACTCATCCGTACAGTTGTGAGCAAGGGCAGGGGGCTTGGGATAAAAGTGTCCAACCAGATGACTTCAATTACCATGGGGGGGGGGGGCTTGGGCCCCCAGGGGGAGAAAGCAAATGAGAGAAAAAAATGGGGGGAAAAGAGTGAGACAGCAGTGATTGACAGCAGTGAATGGCTCAGTCCTTTCTGAGATTAAACAGCCATTCTGCACACTGAGTTACAGAGGTGGTTATCCATGTCCTGGTTCTGAAAGCATACTTTCCTAATAACTAGCAGGCAGCTGCAAAGACGGCCCTTCGTAGCGGAAAGCTGCTCTCCGCCGCGGTGCGCTGACCGCACCCGTCAGCCGCGTTATTTCATCTTACCGCCGAAGGCCGGATCGGCACCGGGACGGGCAGCTCATGGCCTTTACCGTTTCCCGCGCGGAACTCTGCTTAGCAAAGGCACTCGCTCTCCACAGGCCGAAAGATCAGCACTGTGTGAGGTAGTCATTTCAGCAAAACATGAGCACTTGGTAAGAAAGGGCGATTTGAGAGTAAGTCACGTATTGAGAGAGGGCATTAACATCCAGGACAGGATATTTAATCATTTTTTAAGCCGCCTCCTTTGGATGAAGAAGAAGAAAAAAAGAAAAAAAACAATGTGTTCGGGCAGAGGCCATAATTGAAACTGCCAGCCCCATTCAGCTATTTTCATAATCCTGACCATTGTAAATAAACAGGGGACATGCATAAAGGATCAGGGCGGGAGTATAGAGATTACGGAAGAGAAGCAAAGTGCAGCCTACCTCTGGCAGATTGTCCTCCATACAGAACAGAAACTCCTCCAATTTCTGTGGGGGGGGGGGGGGAAACACTGTAAATACAAATGCCAGCCAGTGTACTAATTACTCAATATCCTATTATGCTTGCAAATATGTGACATCATTATGGAAACAATAATTAATCATCATAAACAGGGGGGGAATAAACTTTGTGGCTTTAACTTATCACCCTCATGTTAATCCAGCAGGCAATTGACCACATTAGTTCTATCTGTGGCTCACATATTGACTGTAGCCGCAAACCAAAGAACATTGCGATGGATTTCTAATTATGCACAATATCCCTTCCTTGTGGACATATTGTTTCAACCCCTGAACGCTTCCATGGCCACCCACTTCACATTCGCTGCTCCGCTTTGCATGTCGAGCTCGGGTCTGGCTGTTTTGATAACTGTTCGCTTTTGAGGCCTCTAATGAGCCAGGAGTTTTTCCAAGCCAAGCGACTGACCTGCCAGAGAGGTCCGTGCAACAGAGACGGATCGTTCAGGACCAAGATTCTGTTTCACCCGGCCAGCTGAGCACTCTGTGACTGTGACTCTTTATATTCAACTGGTCGGTTGAAACAAAGTCTTGGTTTGGATCCTTGATTTCTAAACCTGAAAGTATTCACCTCTGCCGTGTAGAAAAGGATGAGGTCTCACCTCGGGGTCTCTCTCTGGGAGTGGAGGAGGTTAAGAAGATAAGCCAGCCTTCAAAGAGGAGAGAAAGAGGCAGACAGATGGGGGGGGGCATGCAGGACAGAGGGGGAGGTGGCGTACCCCCACCGTGGCAGGGGGGTAGTAGTACAGGTTAATGCAGATCATTTGGAAGCAGCAGATTCTTAGCAGCATTAGGACTTGCTCACCCTCCCCAAGCAGTGCGCTTATTAATGTGTAAGATGAAGAAAACGGAACAGGGACGAGCCCAGAGTCACGAATGGAAGGGGGAGTCTCCAGCCTTCGCTGGCCAGCCTGGCCCTTTAAGGTGGACCATCCTGGAGGAACTGGACCCCACAGGCCTGAATCAGCCTTCAGTTATGGGCCCACACGCTCCTCAAAGCACAAGAAACCACTTTATGTGGTTAAAATGACAAAAGAGAACTGGGCCTCCAGCATCCCCCCCCCCACCCCCACCTAGGGAAGGCTAACGGCTTTGTGCAAATGCAAGAAAGCTGTTAGCAACTGTAAAAGGCAGGTAAAAGTCAGCATGACACACACAAGGGGGGCTGGAACTACAATAGTGTCGTAACTGAAGACCGATCTAAATTTTGTGGCTTCAAATGACATGATGCAACGGGCTGAAACGAAGTGTCTGATTCGCCGTTCCGCAGGAGGGCCGGCCGCCGGGGGGGGGCACCAAATGCGTCAGCGCTGGCGGGGTTTCCGCGGAAACGCTCGGCTGTTTCATCTACCGCCAGCCGCTCGGCTCCGGATTCCGGCGCAATAGCGAGCCGAGAGTCGGTCGGTCTGAGCGCTGGATGCCAGACCTCCTCCAGTAGGGGGCCCCGTCCAGGAGACCAACACGGATAGAACTTTGTCATTTGTGTAGCAACTATCAGAGCAGGCGATGGGGGAGTAAGGACCCTCGACCCTGTCTGAGACCCGCCCTGGCCCTGCTCCCGGTTCCGCCTGACCCGACTGGCTTTTCCCAGCGGACCGAGGCATATTTGTGCAGGAGCAGCTGCAGTCACTCCTCAACTCTGACCTCTGCTAACCATGGGAAAGCACCAGGGAGGACAGGAACCCCGTCCTGGGCGGGGGTTGGGGGATGGGGGGATAGGCCAAGCCTCGGAGAGATCGAGCTGTAGGTTTTCTGGAAATGACTCTGAGATGACAAAGCCCTCTTTATTCTTGCTGGTTTTGCACTCAAAATGGGTCTTTGGTGTCCCATTAAAAGACAAATGGTTCTGGAGACCCTGTGAATTCTCGATATGCACCATATCGCAACCTCACAGACAATGAAACAGAGCCAGATGTACAGACTGACTGGACCTGTGACCCCTGCTGCGGCCGGCGCCGGGTTCCGTGCAGGGGGAGCAAAGGCACAGCGCGCCTATGTCAGGCAGGCCAACACGCCCCGATACAGTACTGCCGGGGACACCCTGAAGACCATTCCACAGCCTTACCTTAGCAAACTCCGAGTGCTGCAGGTCAGCGTCAGCACACCAGCGACCCCCTAGTGCCGTCAACATGGCGCAGTCTGGCTCACACTGGTCATGGGCCGGGACCTCGGGACAGGGGATGGGTTCGGGGGACTCCTCTTCTGCATCCGGGCCACAGATTCCAGTTGCCCGAAGCTGCAAGCCACGCAGCAGAAGGTGACAGGCCTCCAGGTCGGCCTCCCATACCCGCTCCACCACCGGGTTGCCGCAGCTATGGACGGAGAGAGACCGCGAGGCTGTGAGCTGGGTGCTTATCCTAACGCGGGCCAACCAAGCGGAGCGGGCCGATCCTCCTGGATTGGCAACTTTGTGCCTCCCTTACAGTGCACTGTTATCCCAATGGTTCTGAATCTTGCAAACACACACCAGCGGGCCCAGAAAGTCCACACGCTCCAGCGAGCCTCAGCCAGCTTATTTTTGAACAAGACAGTCGTGCTGATCCAAAGTCAGTGTCTGGGGGCGGCCGCCTTCCAAATACACGCCCAAAAATGATGGAAGGGAGACACGGGTCACCTGCCTCACAGCTACAGAGATCTGAGGCCTGGGCCAGAAAAGACAGGGGACATGGGAGGTGGTCAGGGGGTCGTGTGTGCTTCCCAGCAGGTATTACTCATCCCTCACACCCCCACAGGAGGGCTGACTAACAGGAATAGACTTTGCTCACAAACATCGGGGTCGGCCTAATTCTACCTACTTAAAAAACCTTAAAATAATGGCAACTGAAATCTTCGGTTTATCAGTAAAGACGTTCGTTAACAAATTCTGAAGGGTTCTAGTTAGTTCTAGTTAGGTCTCCCATCACCCGGGGCTCACAGAGACGCTGGCATCACAAACGGTTTCTGTTCAGGCTTGGGGCTGTCCGAAACGCCCCAGCACAGAAGAACATGCACAAAGGGCCCAGTCCAAACTGTCTACACAGCGCTGATAACATATGCTGAAGCCTACGCGCACGCCCAAGCCACTCTCCTGACACTCACAAAAACCGTGCTTCAGGCACCGCGGTGTCAGTGAGGAGGTGACACCATGGAGAGGTCTTTCCGTGCAGCGGACGTAGAAAGACGCAGAACCCAGAGCTTCAAATGACAAGTGACACCCCCCACTGCGGCAAATTCTCTTAGCGCATTTAACATTTAATAAAAAATCCCAGAATGCAGTTTGTCTTGGACACATCCTTATCCATCCAACGATTGTGTATAGCTTTGGCTGCATGACCTCATGCCCCCCTCCCTCCCCCCGCAGTGCTGACACAATGAGCCTGTACAGCCTGTACGAGCCCTGCACAAACGCCACATTTCACCCCTGAAAGCACTTCCTGCCAAACGCGAAAGGCGTACGATAAAACAGCTCATCGCCGACGACTCGGCCCGGCGCAGACAGGAAGGACCCATCCTGACCCCGTAAAATAAAACAGGCCCCCTTCCTCTTTTTTCCGGGGCTGGCTGACCCGGTCAGGGTAGCACTCGGTTATTAAATGCTGACCTTTACATCCCACCCGCTGACCAAAAAGCATCAATGAGCCGGGCAGGAAAAACCAGGGACAATGGAAATTCTTGCACAAGTGTCCTAAAGCACTTCAGCGTTATAAAAGGAGTCCTTTCTCTGAGCAGAACATAAAAAGTTGGAATTACAGTGTAAAATTCACTCCCCCCGCCCATCCACAAAAAAAATGTCACAGTGTAACTTGCATATGATGAACCGAAGCAGCTGGTCTCCATGTATCCCATCATGCTCTGCCGCCCGCCCTCCATTCCAGCGGGCGCTGCCCCCACTGCAGCGAGTGCCGGCACTCATTACCCGGCCCGTCCCAGGCGGCACTGGAGCAATCAGCCCAGGGGGCTGACGTCGGAGCACAGGGAGTGACCGCACGCAGCCCCGGGTTTAATTGCTGTTGGCCCGCGTGCTGCTCCCTGGATCACATGACCGGGGAGTGTCAGAAGTATGGCGGACTGGTAATAACAGTAGGGGCGGCGGAGGCTGTGGGGGTGGGGAGCTTCTTAATTTCCCAAAACCATTTCCATGGGCCGTGCATGATGGGATTTTTTGGGGGAACTAATCGCACTAATCGTCATAATTAATATTGATGGATCACATGCCTTTCGAGCAGGGGATGCTGGGATTGTGGCTCATGCAAAGAGAACACAGAGGTTTCTGGGCTTGTCTGGCAATGTCCTGCACCCCCCCCCCCTTTGTGGCTAGTGGTAGCTCATACCTGACTGGTGTTCCTCCAGAAAAGGCCGGGCAGCATAGGGGGTGCGGCAGCCTGCGATTCAGCCCGAGCATGACACCGCCTCCTCCCTTCTGCTGCCTCTCCTCACATCAGCTTCGCAGCCATAAACCCCCCCCCCCCCCCCAACTGCACCCGGGGGCTGGAGCTCCAGGAATAACAGGGAAGCCTTATGCTAATGGGTCTCCAGATGGCGGCACTTAGCTTTTAATTGCGACAAAATAAATGAAACCTCTTTTCAAAGGTGAATATAATACCCACAGTACACTAAATAATTTAATTACCCCCAGCTGAGATGCAGGCAAGATGAGGCGGCTGGTCCAGAGCCCCCCGGGGGCCCGCGGACCCCCATTTGAAGGGAGCTCTCTTGGTAAATGTCACGCTGCTCTCCAGCCACCGGGCAAAGGCGGCCCAATTAAACTCGGGCACGAACGCCGGCCGTAAACCCACCTGATCCCGGGAAGCCCGGGGGAGCTGGCGCTGCCCGTCAGCATCAGCAGCGGGGCCCTCACTTATTTACCGCCTGCCAGGCTTTCCCCCCAAAACGTCACTTTGCCGGCCCTCAGAACTGGAACAATGTTTCCCAACCAAGTCATCGGGGACCCCCCCAAACAGTCCACATTTTTGCTTTCTCCCAGTTCTCAGGCAATCATGAGCATCAAGTACCTGGTACAGGTGTGTTGGAAGTTGAGTCGGAGCAAAAATATGGATAGTCTGGGGGTTCCCGAGGACTGGATTGGGAAACACTGACCTAGATGATTTAGAAGGGCATGCAAAGAAAATACTCTGGTGAGCCACTGAACTGCGACAGCATATTTGGACAACCAAGGGATGGGAGGGATTCCCCTCTATATTTTGTTGACCAGTCAAGCGTGGAATAAGTGGCGACAGACCAGTTGGTGATCACTAGCATAACCTGAATGGTTTCACTTGGATCAACTACTCTGCATAATGAGGAAAATTGAATGTGACAAGGAGGCCGTGTTGTCCTCCCCCCCCTTACCTGTGCAGCCTGTCCTCCAGCAGTTCTATGTATTTCAGGGCGTCGCTCCTCAGCGCCTCCTCTGCAAGCAGGAGAAACAAAGTCACGGCAGGCTTGCTACGAATCGCGGCACTGTGCGCGGCGGGCCCGGCACAAATCGTGGTACTGTGCACAGCAGGCCCGGTATGAATCGCGGTACTGTGTATGGCAGGCCCGGTAGGAATTGCGGCACTGTGCACGGCAGGCCCGGTATGAATCGCGGTACTGTGTATGGCAGGCCCGGTAGGAATTGCGGCACTGTGCACAGCAGGCCCAGTACGAATCACGGCAGGCCCGGTATGCATCTCTCCCTCTCCCGCACATAGCGGGTGCCGCGAGGACTTGAGTGACAGTTTACATTAATATCGATCGAGAGATCAGCCAATTCTGGCAACACAGCTCCATCTTTACAATGACAAGAGAGGAGAAGATAGATTCCAAGGGGGGTGAGGCGGGGGGATGGGTGGGAGTAATTAAGCCACGATGGAGGCCCGCAGAGCCTCAATACTGGATACTCCAAACATAAAACTTGGTCCGGCCAAGGGACGTTTCGGATGATTTAATTAAGTCGTGTCCCATTCTGGCTCCCTGCTTCCATTCGGTTCTGTTTAATGACAATACTCAGCAGTCAACACGTCAAGAATGCAGAAAGAAGATTCCGGAAAGCGTACGAAAGTGAATGGAGAGGTGTTAATTGGTTGGTGGATGACGAGTTAAGGGCTTGGAGACTCAGAGCAGGGTGGCGGGGGTGCAGCTGAGCCCCTGTCCCCCGTATCTGCCAAACAAACCCCAATCCATCTGGATTTCCCACAAGTATTAAGAAGCGAACGGTTTATGGGATCCAGTTCCTGCACACTCCCTCCCACCCCCCCCCAGGATTAAGCCCTCCCCAAAATCCTTCTAAGTCTCATTTATGGCAATGTGTGAGCCGCACCGGTGGCATTCTTTGACGATTATATACACGAGGGATTAATTAATATATGGCAGATGCAATTGTCCACAAACAAGTGGGATGTCTGGACAGCTGACAGTATTGGCATTGTATAATTAGCGACACAAATAGTTACCAGGAACCATTTCCAGGAAAGGATGTGCGGAGTTCTGTTGGCATGGGGGGGGGGGGGGGGGGGGCAGTTAAGTGTTGACGACGGTGCTTCAGAAATGCAATCTCAGATGTGTTTACTTTGTATGGCATCAAACTCAGTCACACATCAGCCACTGGTCTTTCTGGACCTCCATTGAAAAGAATAGAGAGACACAGGGGTCAGCAACCTTCCTAGGGCATGCTGGGTAATGCAGTTTACAATGCTCTGGCATGATCTGAGGGTCATAAACCAGACATGGGAAAAAAACCCAAACCTAAACTTCTAAACTTGGCTGAATCACCATTATTAGTACTGAGAACAAACCCTTTCATGCTTGTCCAGACAAGCTACCAAAATGAAAGCAGTACAGGGTCAAACAAGGATTCTGTCAATACATGTCAAATGACCGACATTAACCACAACCTCTTGGCTAAAAGGACACTTAGTGTTTTGCAAAGGGACTCCATGTAAACATAATTCCTGAATTAGTTTGCCTCTCCTGTTAAAGCAAACAGACCGGGAGCTATTTTAATTGCCCTGTATGATCAGTAAAATGCTAGGATTAAAAAGGGGGGAAATTTTATGTCCAAATCCCATGAATAATCACAAATACAACTGCTACTTCAACACCAGCACACAAAATTAGCCTCTCCAAAAAACAAAGTGTTCTATTGTTGCTTTCATGGGACATAATCATTAAAAAGTGCCCCTTGTTGACATGGTGAAGCTCAGCTTTGGCCATCCACACATCACATGAACCCTGCTGTGGTAGCCGGTTCGAATCCCAGAGCCCTCGAGTGAGGCCGCCAAGCCACGATTGCTCCAGTGGAGCTGCACGTCAGCCATCCCTGCACACTCACCTGCATGTCAGCGTGTTTCGGAGGACAGAAGAGGGTTATTTATGCAAAAAGCCACAGTCCAACTTCCCGCTATTCATACTTGTAAGCATCATTTCTTTTCATTGGGCTGAATATTCAAAGGAAGCGCCCAAGTCCTGCACGCCCGGGGCATCACGACGCGAGGCTGTCGTCCAGACATCTGTATTCAGCTGCGTGGTCGGGATCCCTGGGGGGCATCGGGGCCCCCATCAGTGCCCCCCATCTGCACGTCTGGCTCTCAACCCCGCTCGTAACCAAAGACAAACCCAACACCCCCCCCAAATGCTTCAAGCCTCCCAGGGTTGGGGTTAATGGCAGAAGCACCTGGTGGCTCTGACAAGCAGCGTATGGTAATGGGCTTAAGGGAGAGGATGTGTAACCAAACCGGGTGAGTTATAGGTTCCAATCCCACGGGGAGTAAGTGTGTACGAGTGTGTGTTTGAAAGAGCAGACTCGGCCTGCCACCAGCCAAGAGGCTGCACGCTAAGCGTGAGGCCTGCCCTCCATGGGCCCTATCCCCCCCATGACATTCTAATTACACTTCTAGACTGAAGAGCAGATCAGGACAACCGGTCAGGTTAATCCTCAAGTAAAGATGCGTCACAGAATTCTGGTGGAGACTGGTGTCAGCGCCACCTTCAGGAACAACCCCAACATGACAAGCATGAGGGGCATGTCGAATCTCCTGGTGAGACTCAGAGAGCATCGGCAAACGCCCGACCATGTCAGATGCGCTGTCACCGGACCTCACTGCCATACTGCCGAAGCCACAACAAAAGCTACAAGGGCAGACTGGGCACCGCAAGCACGCATTCAGACTTGCTGTAATCCACTTCCTGCTGGAAGAGACACCTGTTGCTGTTGGCTGAGAGCACAAGTGGAGGCGGGTAAGGGGGCACTTAACGCAGTACACAGACCCCGGCGGCGGCTTGGGTACACCTGCTGAAGGTAAAAATAGCAGAGCCGCATTTCCTATACATTCGCGATCAGAGCCTCTGGAAACAGCAGCCAGCATCACTGCATCAGCTGTTAACCGTAATCAATTATTCAACCCCCATCCCCCAAATCTAATGCTTTCACCCATAACCAACACCCTGTGGTCCTATGAAAGTGGTGCTGGGGCAGGAATCAGGCTCTGACCAGGATGGATTGATGGAGAGATGACGAGATGCAGAAATATATTCTATATATACTTCATGTACTTTATTGATCCCAAAGGGGAAATTAATCATGCCACTTAATACAATAACAGGAAGTGGCTGCACTGCCCTCCCTGTCCGAGGGAGGGAACAGGCCTGGCTAATTATACGCAGCCCCCATTGTCCCAGACATCAGAAGTGCCGGCAGAGAATGAGAAAAGCGGAGCGGCGTCCCGGGCTGACAGATCCGCCGTCATGCGCGCTGGACTGCTTCCAGCTACCCGCCCCTGACTAGCGGCTTTTCTACTAATCAATAGCGACAATTACGGCCATTTCTCCATTAACCGTGCAAACGGCACGGGCCACGACAGCTGGCCGGCAGCCCGCGGGGATTTAGGGCCTCTCGACGCGTTACGCGTTCACAACTGCAAACCTCGTCTTACAGGATGGAGGTATGCGAAAAGGTGGATGTCAGTTATATGGCCCGTTAGAACCTAGAACCCAGGGGGTAGAACATTTTATGCTATAACAGAACCATTCAGCCAGACGTACAGTAATGCACAACAGTCGCCAGGCTCGGTGTGCAGAGAACATGCCAGAAACACAATAATAACCAGCAAACTATGGGAACCAGAGAAAACCATTTAAAAAGTGTAACAGCTGATGTTAAGTCTCTGCGGCATGCTCATACTGGATAGACCTTTCTGGGACCCCAGCATACCCAAGCACTGGGTCGGCCAGACCCCTGCCCTCTCCAGCACCCTTTGGGGGGGGGGAGCGACCGTCAGCGGACACCAAAGGCTCCCCGTGACAGGTCAGCAACAGGTACAGCTTAATTAAACTGCCGGAGACGATACAGAGGTCCATAAAGCTTTTCCAAAGCTCAGCGAGGCATGAGGTGTGAGCCCCCCCCAATCACCTGCAGCTCCTCAGTCACATGACACATGTCTGCCGCTCGGATGGCGCTAATGGCATCACGGCATAGAGGGATGGACCTTCTCTGCCCAATATGGCGCCTCGATCCTCAGGTCTTCTCAGAGACAAAGGGAGTGGGCTGCTGTACTCCCCAGCAGTGTCACATGACTGCAAGCCCCCCCCCCCCCACCATTGAATACCTAAAGTCATCCAAGGTAGGGAGATGGGGAGATGTTTATTAATTATTTACCAGGTGCACTTAATTATCTAAATAACCTCTGCCCCCAGCACCTGTCTAGCCTTCACACATTACCCGCCCCCCCCCCCAAAGCACATAGCTGTAGAAAATACCGAAATGTTACTACCTGGCAGCGTAACTGAAAACTTATCTATAAGTTTTTATATAACACAGTTATTCTGGCAATACTGACAGCCCCCATAATCGAGGTCCCCAGACCGAATATTTGCTCCAGTCGTGCAGGACTAATACACTTCAGAGTACTTCAGCGCATCCAGATTTAATGGTGATAATTGCTGTTCTTGATGGCTGGAAAACTTTGAGTTATTCCTTTCTTTAATAAAATCATCTTTCGAAAAAAAAAAATGATCGTGCTGTAAGATGCTACAAGATAAGTGTGGCATGTCAGGCGAGGAGGACGCCCCTGTAAGACATGGGGGGGGGGGTTATTGAAACACAACAATACTGGGGTCCACTGGGTACCAGGCAACATGTTCAGGCACCCTTCCAGCCCACATATAGTTCCTAGGGGATGCAGGGTTGTGGATAAACCAGCAAGTCTACCGCAATTAAACTGCATTAAGATTGCCCTTGGCCATTAATGTGATGCATGAATTCCAGGTGGGGGGGGTTAAGAATCTCACTACACAAACAGGAAGTAAGGAATAAATCAAGTGCTAGTCTTATAACGCAAACGGTGGTGTTCCTTCAGTGGGGTGGGGGTACACTTCATTAAGGAACGCAGGAATTAATCGGAAACAGTGACTCAAATGCCTATTCATGTATTCATATAGACAAAGAAGCAGTCACAAATGCTCTCTGGAAGACCTTTTGAAACACAGGTCCTTGGCCTTCTCCTTCCATAGCACACCTACAAAATCTCCAGTGCAAAATAAAGGCTCCGCCTCTCAAATGCCATCAGCCGTAATTAGTCATTGGAAGGCCGGGCAGTGGGGGTACATCATAAGAGGATCACCCTAGCTTTGGTCCTGGGGCAGGCCGGACCCTCGCTTGCCTCCAACGGGATTCCTGTTAGCAGGAGCACAGAGGTGAAGGCCATACTAATTATGGCACCGTAGGCTGAAGACAACAGGGGTCCACAGAATAAATAATATTCCAAGAGAAAGAAAATCACAAAGATTCTGTAAGACTCACTGAAGAACTGTGCAATTTACAGTAGCGAGGCAGAGCGCAGGTTTGCAGGGTGAGGGACCCCGGGGGGCAGTATTCTGATTTGCTGCACGTGTCACCTCCCGTTTTCTTGTGGCTTTTCTGGAACGTTCCACAAAAAGCACCCAACCTACACTTAGCGGGGTGGGGGGTGGGAGGTATTTAATTTCATCTGCCTGCCAAACAATAGGTCTTTAAAGACAATGGGTAGGACAATTACCGTGTCAAATTGTCATCTCTGACGAGTGTGTTTCATTGGATGCGGCACAGACTCGTATCTGAACACTGGGTGGTTTGGGGCCACTGTCTGATGGCTGTTACCAGTCATGCCATTTCCACCAAACCAGCAATGGATTAGTTACATGCAAGCAGTAAATACCCCATAGGTTATAACAATGTGGGGGGGGGGTTCCCAGAATAACTATTATACATCACATATTTTGGCCAAGAATAAGGGTATCACGTATCCCTATAAGTCATTACAGCGATTAAAATATTTATATCCAAATAATGTCTTGAATCTTTGTTTCATGTATCTATCTCCAATCGCCAGAATTCGCCCAAATAGATTTTCCCAGAGAAATGCTGCCCCCTAGTGTTTGTACAAATCCGAACTGGCCACGTCACATCGCAAACAATACCAAACACCAACGCCACATATGGCCTCTCTGTAGCACATTAATGAGGAGGAACCATCGGTACATTATCTACACCGCAGCCATTCCGGAACATTCCCTCAGCACTAACCGACAGGCCACCCCCCCCCAACGGACAACGCAGACCCAGACCTGTCACCTCGACGCCTGATTTATCGGCTGCGTCCCAGCCTCCGAGAGAAGCCTGACCTTTTTTCTAAGGAGCAATAAGTGACGAATGGATGGGGGGGTGGGGGTGGGGGGAGTCTCACGCTGATGTCAGAAGCCATCTGTGGGCTGTTCCCACCATCAGAGGTGTGGGGGGGGGGAGGGGGGTGGTGCACAGCAGATTAGGGAATTCATCACAGATTTTGACTACTCTCCTCTCAAAACTCCTATAATTTCCAAAATCTTATTTAACATACTTATAATCACTGACAAGGACGACTACTCCCCCCTCGCTACAAACCAGTGAGAGTCTGCCCCCCCCCCCAAAAAAGACTCATGAAGAGGGTTACTGAGGGCAGCTGTAACGCTCCCAGTTTTATTAAAGTTTATTAAGTTAACTTAGTGGGAAAACACACAAAGCCACAGGTGGTCCTATGGGCGCAAGGTGGGGAACAAGCCAAGGTGGGCCACTAGCCCATCAGGGCACACTCACACGCCTGTGTACAATTTGCTATCTCCAAACTCCCACTGGGGGGTTAGGGTCTTCTGAATGGGGGAAAAGAAAAGGGGGAATAATTTGCCGGGGAGGGGGGTGGTGACAGGGAAAGGAGAGCAGCTGCCTGCTGGGTTATAGAAAACAGCTACATTTCATTTTGGGTGGGGGGGGGCAAAGAGATTATGAATTAGCCTTAGTGTAGGAGGGCTGTGGGGTAGCGTAGGGGGGCGTGTGTATAAACACGTGTCATTCCAACACTGAGCTTGTAAGCCCAGATTTATCAGTCACTGTCACATATCACCATGTCGACTGTTTGCACGCTCTGCAGGTTCCGAAGCGGAAAGATGCATTTCAGCACTGCAAACCGATCAGAGGCTGGACTGCCCATTTCAGCTGGTCTATATCCCACTTAAAAGCACAATTAAATGGCATTTTTAAAACATTAGCCTCAAAGGTTTAAATTACAGAACTGTTAACACACTGGAGTGTTGTTATGGTGGCTGACTATGTGGTTACCCTGTGTTTCCCATGAGGCCGCAGAGGCTGACTGTGTGGTTACCCTGTGTTGTCCGGCTGACCGCGTGGTTACCCTGTGTTACCCATAAGGCTGGAGTGGCTGACCGCGTGGTTGCCCTGTGTTGCCCGTATGGCCACAGTGGCTGAGTGCAGTTACCCTGTATTGCCCGTGTGCTGACCTTGTGTTGCCCGCGTGGCCGCAGCGGCTGACCATGAGGTTACCCTGTGTTGCCGCCAGGGCCCTCACCAAAGCGTGCCTCCCTCTCCTCCAGCTCCCTCTTCAGCAGGCTGTGCTCCTCCTTCATCTTGGCCAGCTCCTGGCTGCTCCTCGTGCTTAGCGCCCGCAGTCTCCTGGCCAGGGCCTCCAGGTGCTCCCGCTCCCCATACAGGCACTTCATCTCCACCTTCACCTCCTTGGCGCTGGAGAAGTCGCCCCCTGCATGGAAAATGGACAGAAATCCACACGAATCAGACCAAAATGAAGTATAGAGTCACCTTTTAACATGAATCACAAGGTATCTATACCCGATTTCCCCTTGGAGACAGATAAATCTCAGGACGTCACTGATAAATCTCAGGACGTCACAGACAAATCTCAGGACGTCACAGACAAATCTCAGGACATCATAGACAAATCTCAGGACGTCACAGACAAATCTCAGGACGTCATAGATAAATCTCAGGACGTCATAGATAAATCTCAGGACGTCATGGTAATCACAAATATTTCCTCCAGGATTAGCGCTAACTTACTATTAAAGATTTATGAATACTTCGTAAGTACTAGTCAGTCCTACTTCTCAGCCACTGGATAATTTTGGGGGCCACATTCAGCACCCCTGCCCCTGCCTTATGCTTCCATGAGGGTGGGTGGAATCTCCCAGCCAGTTCATGGCGGGGGCACTACCTGAGATGGCGGCCATCTTGGCCTCGTGCAGAGCCAGCAGCTGCGTCTCGCTCTCGCTGACCTTCCTCCGCAGGCTGCTGCCCAGCTTCTGACTCATAACCACCTGGGAGGGGGGAAGGGGGGGGGGTCAGAGGGAGTGGAGCTCCAATGAGCTGCAGATCTGCATTGCTTTGGTCTGCGGCTGGAGGGGGTGCAGGAATGCAAAGCAGCATCCTTCCAAACAGCCGGCCACACAAACACACGCACATGTCCACGGCACCACCATCCACACCACCCACCAGGACAACAGGAAACGTTCACCAAGGCCTCCAGACCTAACATCAGGCTGGCAAAGAGCGGATCTGCTCAAATGGCATCAAGCCTCCCAGAATCCCTCCCCTGGTGGCTAAAGAACCTGAATGGATGGTAACAGCTGAAGCCCACAGATTCGGCAGGTTTGCCAGGTTTCCTGCTGTCCCTCAAGGGCAAGCTCGGCCCGGTCCAGCAGTTACGCACACCGCAAAGGCACACGGCACCGGGCAGAACGAGGACTGGGTCACATGGCGACGGCCTGCCACCGCGGGCGGCTCTGTAAACCCCGCATCTTCAATAAAACAAGGAAGGAGTCTTCAATGCACTTCACAGGCTGTGAAGCTTGTGTGCCGCCAGGGAAGGGCCCGGGTGATTCGTCTCCTTATTTATCCCACCAGTGCTCGTGCTGCAATGACTCACCACGTTCATCGAGGAGTTTTCTCTCGCAGCTAAGCCGCGGGAACCTCCAGGAGAACCAACTGCTGCATTCAACAAGACATCTCCCACATCAGCGCTGCCTGGCCAGGGCCTGAACACTGGGAGAGATTCATTCGAGAGGCACAGTCGGGACGCCCCTAGGGGCAGCTTCCCCCTACAGGAGGTCAGCTCACCTGACTGTGACATCATGCACAAGCCATTCCAGTCATCTCAAGAAACTTGTGGGCGAGGTGATATCACCATCCCGTGGTTTGGGTGGGACACAGTGTTCCAATAGGTACAGGGTGAGACCATAAGGCAAACAGTGAGTCTGCCACCTACAATGACAACCTACTGTCACACCCCCAGACCCAACCAATCAATCCAGGAGTCTGACGCACTGGAGTTTAACTCATTTGGCCTCAGACAATAGCTTGCAGTGGGAAGATGACGTTCTCCTTTCGAAGAGAAAATCAGGCCTTTGTTAAAGTCTGACAGCTTTGTTTACAGCATTCAAAGAAATACTTTTTTTTTTTTAATGAACACTTTTTACCTATTTAAAAGCGCCATTTTCTTTCTGAAAGGCCAATTATGGGCGTTCAGTTCCAGGCTCTTTGTATAGAGCTGCCCACACCCATCAGGACTGCTGAGTCACTGAGCTCTTGCACAGAAAGATGGGCTTGGTGGGCCATGGCAAGCTGAATGCTTGCTATGTCAGCTGTACGCCTGTTGGGGGCAGGCTTGCTTCCAGTGGCAGTCGTTTTCTGCCACTAGTGGGTAGGTTAGCGTGACAAAATCTAGAGGGCCTGGCCCACTTCCACAGCACTCTCAAAACCAGGGCAGAGACAATGTACAGCCTCATGGATGAGAGGCCATCAGGTCAATCTGTGACCTCTGACCTCTGATAAAGCTACCAGCCACTGCATGGACAGCAGGACTTCAGTTAGTCTACAGCATGTAAGCTCAGTAAAGCAGGCTGCTCTGTTATTTATTTTCTTATAAAGCGAATGAGGTCCCACCACAGGGACTCACATTGATATCTGTCCTTTAAGGAGCACCCAATCCAGGGACCAGTTCCTCGTCCCTGTTAATGCCGGTGCAAACAGCCCCGGAGTAAGAAGAGGGCTAGTGAGAGACAGTGAAGTGCCATCTGAAAGCTCAGACTCCCCGCTTTCAGAGGAGCCATTACCCGCAGAGAGGCGCTGAAGTGCCGCCGGGAGGGGACCTGCTTTTATTCAGAGCTCAATTACCCATAATGCCCAGGGCCTGCTCGATGGCACATGCATCACACAGGCAGGGGGCTACTCCGGCTCATTGAGTCAGCCGTAATGGAGGGAAGTCCGAGACAAACTCTTACTCTGGCTGTGGCTTCCCTGATGGATGTGTTCAGGGCTTGTTCTCTCTCCTGGAGTCTGCGAGAGGAAAAAAAAATAGATGTAGTATTTATTCTGGAAAATATTCAGAGCAGGCACCAGCAGGGACAATACCTAGTCAAGACTATGTTCCTGCATTCATGTAAATGTGGGCTTGATAGCGTAAATGTGTGATATAATACATGAGGTCAGTCTGGGTTACTCCAGCTTAATACCGTTTCATTTCCAGCCCTTGAATCATCGTATTAGCTTCTTGCTTTGGTAGATGTTGTGTGGCTCCTGCTCCAGTGCTGCTTACACCTGTACCTGGGCCTTTGCTGGAAGCCCAGCCTAGCTGCACTTACACCTAGTCGACTCTCTGACAGCACGTATGTCTGTGATGTGCTATTCACCCGACTTGTACGTCTCTTTGGAAAAAACTGTTTGCTAAAAATATAAATGTAATAAATGACACTTTATCAACACAGGGTGGGGGGGCAGAAGGGAAACGATGGCTTGGTGTTTTTACTACACTGTCCTGAACACCTCCATGCTACACAGAGACTCCAGCAGTCTGCGTAACCCAAACTGTGCTGTTCCATAGTCACCATGAAATGTATCTGCGAGCCAATGGCATCTGCATATGGGGTGTTATGTGGCTCAGTTGGTTTGGACTGGGTATATGAACTGTGCCCATGATCAGAAGGTTGCTGGTGCGAATCCCATGGCAGGCAGATTGATGCCATCGTTGGGCCCCCTGGGCACGCCCCCCTCCACAATTGCTCCAGGGTTGCTGCATATAGAAATGACTATGGAGGTACAGCAGTAAAATCAACCTCACTCACTCTGCACACCATATCCACATGAAACTTTTTTTCTTGAAAAATTATATCATTGTCATCAGTTTGTCGGTACATCAAGTCCAGGCATCACGTACAACACCAGCATTTCGGACTAACTGACTTCTGAAAGCTGTCCCGATGACATGTGTGATAATTTTGCCAATTCAAAATCACGTTATATATTCATGTTCCTGGCTTCATACCAACCCTTGTCATGATCAACGAGGTCACAAGCTACAATTTCACGGTGATCCTTTCCAGATGGATTCAGTTTGAACAGAGGAGGATGGATCTGAAGTGAGTCTCGACGGGACAGATCATTAGCAAAGCAGTCATGATCTGATGTGCACAGGGACTTAATCAGGACCACCTACTAGTAGCATACTTAAATACAGCAATGCTGTATCAAGCACCCTCTCCACCTTGGTGCGCTAAGCAGAGAGCCCCACCTGCTGGATAGAAGAAGTACTACATGCTTGCCACAATTCAGGAGCCCATCATTGGGCCAGCAACTCCAAATCAATAGACCATGCCACTGACCTCAGCTCACAAGCCCAGTTCTAAGAAATACCACATATCTTCTGACTTTACAGTGAGAAACATGCTTTTCCCCCCCCGAGTTGTTTGGCACAGAGGGGAATGAAACTATACCGAATCTTTGAGGACAAATAATAATAATGAGCGTAATTCAGAGACTGACAGGCAGGAAGGTAGAAAATCACCATCTCCATTATGCTGACTGAAAAGCCATTAACATCAGCGAGCGAGGCGCCATAGGGGGAGAACAAACTCGCTTTCATGACAAGGAATAAAAATTCATAATGCTGACAAGTCTGCTGGACGTTTAATCTCATTTGCAGGAAGGTAGGGCTAAGTGTCCCGGGTGGGGAGTGCATGATTAAAAATACAGCGGGGTAATCAGATGCTTAAAAAAAGTGTAGAAAAACACTTGCTTTCATTCTTTTCACGAACTAGAAGCCCTGGAGGACTCCCAGCAGCTTTCTGAAAACTAATCCCGGAGGAGGGAGAAAAAGAAGTTTAAAGTGGGGGAGGAGGGGTACTGCCCCAGGATTCCGATGGCATTCCCCCCCCCAAACTGACAGGGACAAGGCACGGAGAATCTTCTGCGGAGATGGTTTCGCCCAATCAGAATCAAGGAAACAATCAGGAACCGGATTTAGCCAGAGTGGGTTTCAACTCTGTCAGCTGGATCATCCACAGGTTTGGTTCTTAATGCCAATTGGCCCAGTGAGACGCCTGGAGGTGCTGATTGGGCGGGGGGAGACTGATACAGGTTCTGATTGGCCTGGGGATTTACCTGAGCATGACCAGAGGCCGGCGGGTACAGAGCCGCATGCGGTGCTGTGAGGTCACCGTGTCCTGCAGCGCCCGGCCCAGCTCACGCAGCTGGGCGGGGCTACAGTGCCGCAAGGCCGGCCCCTGGTCCTCCTCCCCCTCCAGGAGCTGCCCCTCCTGCAGGAGCTCCTGCCGCAGCTGTGCGCTCCTCTGCTGCAGGCCCGCCAGCCGCCGCTGCAGCTCCTGCATCTCCTCCTGCAGAGAGTCCCCATGTCACCCAGTTAGCTCTTATTGCATCATTTAAAGCGCTTCACCTGGGGGAGCCGCAGCCAGACACCCAGCAGGCGCTCGTTACCTCGACCAGCCGCTTCTCCTTCAGCAGGTGGTCCCTCCACAATAGGGGGTGCTGGGCACCATCCTGGGCCGGCGACGAAGCGCCCTTCCCGACTCCAGGGGAACGGGGGCCCTCTCTGTCCATCACAAAACACACAGCCTTCACTACAGAGAGCTATCAAGGCTGGGCCCTGGTCTTCCTGCACCACAGCACTGATGATACAGTCTACAGCTTAGGACACTAAGCCCCCCCCCCCAGGAACCAGGTAGTTTAGGGGCACATGTACTCCCAAATATTTCACTTGGCTACATTTGTCCCTCCCCCCCCCAAAAAAAATAGACTTTCTCCCCAGTACTGAACTTTGCCCATGCCCTTGCCCCCCCAGATACAGATTCCTCAGACAAATGAGAACACACCTAGTACAAGGCAGTAATCCACTGTACCGAGAGACATAATCTAAGCTGCATCAAATTCTGAGGCTCAGCACCCAGAAAGATAAACAGCTTCTTCCTTACTAGATTAAATCTTCCAAATATTTTCTTTTAATGAATCATTTTGCTGTCCTCACAGAAAGTGCACTAGAGTGGCAAATTTGCTTTGCACGTGATCCATTTGTTTAGAGAAAAAACATGTTTTATCACGGTAAATGAGTCAAAAGCACAACGGGAGCATCGTCAACCCCCAACCCACCGTTACACGTACCTGCTGCCCAGCGCCGCCCCCTGCAGGGCACTCCGCACAGCGACCTGCAGGCGCTCCAGGAGGCGGGACACAGAGGGATGCTGGGAGGGCAGGCCCAGCACCAGCGCGCTCCTCTCCTGCCGCAGTTCATCCAGCTTCCTCCCAAAGCGCTCCGCTGCAGGAAAAACCATGTGTCAAACAGGAAGGGGCGGGGCAAAGGACCAGGGTGGCCATGGAGGTCAGTTCAGATTGGGGCCTATTGGGGCATATATCCATGCCAGGGTTCCCCAATGCAACACAGTTGTCAGACTTCCCTGTTCAAATAAACCTATTAATATGACATTTAGTTGATTAGGATGTGTTTGAGCATGGAAATCTAGGGCTGTGTTGGATTCTAGCCCTCCTTCTGGTCTATGCTGTGAAGAGACAAGATACTAAAGGCCATCTAACAGATGCAGATTTTACAATATTGGCATAATATGTGACCTGGACCAGCAGAGGGTGCAGTAGTTAAAGAAACCATTTCAAAACCAGGAGATGGTCGGGACAGCTTGGTGTGGACTTGCCCACTACATCTATTTTGAGGTAACAATGGAAACAGTTTCTTTATCTTGTCTGTACTTGTGAGAGCCGGCTTCACAGATACATGCTGGGGATTCGCTAAAGATCAGATGCAGTCAATCTGTCTGATCACTGGTCTGATACACCATTTAGGACAGAAAATTAACCCACAAAGAACCATCAGAGCAGAATTCAGAAAGACAAATTTTCATGTTGACAACCAAGTTCAGAAAACTGGATCTCAAGACTGAAAAAAGTCTATTAAACCCCAAAGATGGGCCAGGCAGAGAGATGTGTCTGGACCAGCTCGGGATCTAGGAGGGATCTGACAGCTGTCAGCCTTTGCCAGCATGGAGAACAGAAGGCTTCATTTAAAAACAAAGGTTAGATTAATGGACTATTGTGTGTCAAATTAATGCTAACTGCTGCATATTAACCTAGAAAATGGTCAAAGGGATTTAAGCAGCAATATCTGCATTTAATCCCATTATAATGCTGGGTGAGTGTGGAATACAGTACATATACAATATATATGCAAATGTTTTAGGGCAACTCAAGGGCAAGGAATTAAGTGACTGACTCTCAGATGAGACCAACATGTGACTCCAGGGTGGTGACCTTCTGTACAAAGCATGGGGGCTACTCTGCCCGAAAGAACCTTCACAGCTAAGTAAATCAATTAATAAAGACAGGGTGTGCTTATTGCCCAGGGTAGACAGGTTAGAGTGTCTGTCACTGGCAGCAAGGATAACCAGGGGCAGTAAAACGCACAAGCTATCCTAGGCTATGGCCTAGGGCCCCGCCAAACATCAGGGCCTGGCAATGGAGCAGTTCAATAAAATCGGTATCCGTGTCCCCTAGATAAGTTAATCTGCCCCTGTGGACGGCGGATAGTCGCAATATCTCTGTAAAGGTAGGGGGGATACCCTCCAGAAGCCCCCTGGGAATTGAGGCTGCAAACTGGTGTGGCATTGGCAAGTAAAACACTTAAACCTGCACCACTATTGACAGGAACTTGTGCAAACCAAAGTAAGACAATGGTAAGTGTGAAAAAGTGAGGATGGAGTAATACATGAAGACCATGCACGCAGATATCACCATAATGAAAATGAGTCTTTATCTACACACAGTATCACAGAAAATAATTACATTCTTATTAATAGCATCTTATTATCAAGCCTTGGCAGCAAACCCAATCTATGACTTTCTGCAGCTCCAGGACAAGGGCTTAGGAGTGTCAGAGCTTCTCTGAGCTGCTCCCCTCCTCCCCAGCTGACCCCCCCCCCCCTCCCCAGCAAGGCTGGTGGCCCCCTCTCTCACCTGTGTCATAGTCATCTTCCAGCACCGCCTTTTGCTGAAGGCCTTGCAACTTCAACATCATGGACTCGATCTGGGGGGACAGGAGCTTAGGGTGACTGAGAGAACAAAGTAAGCTACACAACCGTAACACACACTCAGCACAGTGATTACCACCATGGCACAAGGGGGGGGGGGGGCAGAGTGACTTTTTGGGGCCCCAAAAACAACACACCTACAACATACAAGGTAATCACTTTATAAAGCAGATACAGGATATTACACCAACACGATGCTGTACTGTATTCCCCAGTTCCCCAGTTTTGCTGCCTCCCAGCTCCCAGTAGGAGGAGCAAAAAAAGGTGACTGTCTGGGAGGGAGCAAAAACATTGACCAACTTAAAAAAGACTAGATTGGGAAACACTGCTTTAGAGGATGAATAGATGGATACTAATAATATGCCACAATAGGAAAGAATGTCTGACATGTATGTCACAGCCGCCAGCGGATTGGCTGGGGCGGTCCCGTGTTCGGCTCCCCACCTTGGCATAGGCGTAATTTCCCTGCAGGCACTCGTGCAGGACGCCCTCGTACTTCTTGGCCAGGGCCTCCCAGCCGCGGTCACTGCAGGGCACAGCACTCTCATAACCCGAGGTGATGGAGGAGCCCGAGGTGGAGTCAGAGGAGGAGTCAGCCGAGAGGGAAGAGGCGGCCTCCGCGTCTGAGTCCGGGAGGCAGTCCCTGGAGTGGGCGGAGCTTGAGGCCGGACTGGCCTGGCATTCCGGTCCACTGCACAGCAAGACCCCGCCCCACAAAACTCTGCTAAACGAGCGACTCTGAGTCCCTTCTGCTTCTGGTGCAACAGCTGGGGAACCTGGTAGGCTAAACGAGCCGCTGCTAACACCAGCAACAGGTCCTGATTGGCCCAGCGAAACACATGTAGGTGCTGATTGGGCTAGGTGGAGTGATACGGGTTCTGATTGTTCAGGGGAACTTAGACATGCATCCATCCCTTGGCTGCCACTAAGAGAGAGTCTAATGAAGCTGAAACTGGAGTTAAATTGCTCCCGAGGAGGTGAGCACTGAATATCCTTCACAGGTTTTAGAGAATGAGGGCCCAGACGTAACCCCTGACCAGGTGCTTCCTCATGGGTGGGCCTGCAGGCCTCCTGGGGGAGAGTGGAGAGCGAAATCCCACTGCTAAGGCACAGGCTGGACCTAGAGACTTCACTGGAAGGAGGGCAGATCCTCTTCAGGGGGTTGGACTGCACAGCTGTGCGATGGCTGTCACTCACAGCGCAGCAAGGTTCCCCATTGGGCAAACTGGGACTCTGGCCCTCCCCTTCGGCTGCACTCTGTGGATGTCGATGCAGATCCGGCCTCATATACCCTGGCCTCCTGGGAAGCCTCTTTCCGGAGCCTGGACCTGCTGGCACCGTGACCTGGCCACCTGCTGTGAGAGGGATCAACTATCAACCAGGCTGGGGCAAGCAGGTCTTTGTAATGGGAACAGGCACAACTCACACATCAGCACAGGCCCCCAAGAGACAATCCGACCCCACCATTTACCATCATCCAAACTGAAGCGGACCCAAAAGGCAGTTTCAGACGTTGCCTATACTGTAGGTACCTGCAGAGTGTACACCAGCATTTATCGAACACTGCAGCAGTTAGTTGTGTAGCGACCTTAAACGTAGGGATGGTACTCGTGCTCTCTGAACAGCAGCGGTCCAGAAGTGTTTTGTATGATGGATTCATGGTCTACAGACCAGATTTTAAGTGCTTCAGCAGGATGGTGCCATCTGTGAGTTTGTTTCGTAACATCCTCCAGTATGTGTGTGTGTGTAGTGGTTTTGCTCTACTTGCGAGGACCAAAGGACTTCAGAGGTATAGCAAATTCTCAAAGAACGTGACTAGTGAGGTCATTTTTTCGGTCCTCACTACTTCAGACTTCATTTTATATAAATAGGTGAATGCAATCAAAAAAGTAAAAATGCCAAAAGCCTTGTGTTCTTTTCGGTTACTTGTGGTTAAAGTTAGGGTTGCGTAGGGGTTAAGAGTGTTGTGATTGGGAGTAGGGTTTTTCCCCATAGAAATCAATGCACGGTCCTGACTAAGACAGGTATGCAAACATGTATATACACATTTCTCCTTTGCCTCTCCTAACATTATGTCTCATCTGGGAACACAGAAGACAGCATGGGCAGTTCTCTCCCCCCCACCCCCGCCCCCCAACAGCCCCCCATGAGAACAGCAGTGCCATTCAGAGACCCGCCACGGCTTTGGGGGGGGTGGGCTGGTGAAGGAGACAGAGGAAGCATTCTCCATCCCTGTCACCACAGTCACAGCTGCGCAGAGACCCTGTAACACGCTGCCTGTCCATGAAAGCGCGGCCAAAGTGACGGCGGGGCCGAGCGACACGCGAGTCAGCGAGGGCAGACAGACCCCCAGCTCACAATCCGATACAGCAGGGCAGGAAGCTCATCCTGTGGGGGGAGACGTCACAGCCAAGACCCCCAGACTGGCTGGCACCGCCCCCCCAATAATGTAATACTGACCTACAGTGATCACCAAACAACAGACACCACCCTCCTTAGCCACACACCCAGAGCCCAACCTGGAAAACACATGCCAGGGATATCGGGCCCCCAAAACAACCCC
>JAODKL010000062.1:5141391-5152353 GCA_026780765.1 Petrocephalus schoutedeni
TCCCTGAAACTGAGGCCCTAAATTGCAACAGAGGTTGCTGTCGGAACATTTCCTGCCTGGTGCCCCCCCCCCACACCCCCAGGCCAAGCTCCTCCCCTTCTTCCGGAGAAGGTGTGGGTGGGATATGGGAGTCCGTCCTGGGGGGGGGGGGGGTGTCAGTCTGTGTACACGTTTGTCTGTGACCCTGCATGGTCACACTGCTCCGCCCCCCCACCCCGCTATTCCAGCGCTCGTCCCTGACAGTGACTAGTATGTTTACTCATCCCTCCCCCGCCCCCCCGAGCCGGGTCCGGGCCTCCCTCACGCGCCGCACGTAGCAGGATCATTAAAAAGCTGGTGGCCTGGCTGCTTGCCAGCGGGGGGTGTTTACGTTGGGTCAGCCGTCCGCGTGGAGATGCACGCAGGGCTAAGGGGGCTTCGTCCTCCCCCCGCCCCCCCATCCTCTTGGAGGAGCTGGAGGTGCAGGTCCTGTGTGCTGTTCCCCTGGGGCGGGGTATTTCCTATATCAGCACTGCCTTTTGGCCACTTACAACAAAGCCAGCGCTAGCAGATTCGGATTGACGTAAGCATCTGCATTCCAAGTAAAATAAATAAAGAGGCATGTGACCCCCCCCCCACGCTGCTTTTTTTCGGCTGCTGTTTGACCCAGACGCTAACGGACGTACAGTAGATGCGTGCCGGCCCCTTTAAGAAGTTGTTTTTCTGGGTGTTTCCATCCTAATTCCTTGATAAGTACCTGGAGAGTTTAGGGAAACAGTGGCACATTCCAGCTGCACTGTAAATACAGTAGGCTGTGCTCACCGCATTAACTACACAGCATAACCTCTTGTTTGGGTTGTTTTTTGCAGTCATATTTAAAGGCTATCTATACAGTATGACATCATTCCAAAAATGCTATAGGCCAGTACTTTCTTTTCTGTTTTTGTGTTATGTAAAAGAAATATGGGACATTGGCTATTAGTGCAGTTTTCAGAGTAATTCTGATATTTTTAGCATGTACATCTGATACACAAGCAAATACATTTTAGCCGTTGCAGCCAACTAATGAATTCATCATGGGAAGCAGTTTTCCAGAAGGAAAAGTTTTTAATAAGCCCTGAATGTTTTATCATTGTAAGATAAAATAACCATAATGTAATCATAAAATAAACGTAAACAACCCCCCTCCCCCCGCCCACCAATCTTCTGAATGCTGAGTCATCCAGCGCTGTTGGATGTGGCCTTGAATTAAGTCTGCAAGCTTATTTACAGGAGTCCCCCAGGCATGGACAAGAGTTCACACTAAAATAAAGGCTCTAACCACAGACTCCGCCCATGTGGGACTTAGACTCCACCCACGCAATCAGGCCCCGATCTGCGTATCTCGGGCCTGCTGAGCCGCCCCAGCCTGTCCATCAGCGAATACCTGGAGCTGCGTGGGGGTCGGACACCCGACCCGCATTCTTTCACATCCATCCGGGCCGAGCCCCCCCCCGGGGCAATCCTTTCACCATAAAATGCACTGTTTGGTGCGTTAGGAGAAAGCAATAAGAATCAATATTAATTATAAAGAGGTTTCACCTTAAACCAATATCACTTTTAACAAGTTGAACCTTAAACCAATTAAAAACCTTAAACCTTAAAAACCATTTTAAGTTATTAGGTTTCCAAGTTTAAAGTTATTAGGTTTCCAAGTTTGAAGTTAATTAACAGTTAATTGGTCACCCTCATTTCTTGAATGCAGTGCTAAGTGTGGTTATACATTTGTTTTCCGTTCGTGGAAGATTTCCTTCCCTTAGTGGACCATGTGAGCTTCTGTAGGAAGTCCGGGTCGGGTGATCCGTCCCTGCTACCTGGCATCCCCTGGAACGTGACATTTGCTGGAGACGGCCACACTCTTCAGGGGTGCAAGACGTAGACAGTGGATGAGACATGGCACCCTGTTAGCTGATGCCGTTAACCTCTAGCAGTGAGGGATTGTCTGTCTGTCTGTCTGTCTGTCTGTCTGTCTGTCTGTGTCTGTCTGTCTGTCTGTCTATGTTGGTTTGAATTTACCACATTGTGGCCACCAGGTATCTCCACAATGTGGTAAAACCTGTTACATTTTAGCTTGTGGGGACATTTTTCAGGTTCCCACAATATAGACCTTGATTGTATGAAAATCTGTTAATGAAATCAAGCTGAAATGAAGGTTAAGGTGCAGCCTGGGTAGGGGTTAGGGTTAGCATGGTTAGAATTAGGGCTGTGCCCACAGAAATGAATGGAGAGTCCTCATAAGGATAGGAATGCATGAACTATGTATGTGTGAGGGCTTGTGTGTGTGAATCAGTGGCTCTCCTGCACAGAGGTGGGCAAAGTAAAAGTAAAAAGTAGAAATCCAGACCAGGATTTTGTTTCAACCAAGTAGTTGAGTACTCTGTAACTGAGACAGTCTGGCCGCTAAATCCTGGCCTGGATTTTTACTTTTTACTTTGCCCCTGCATAATTTCCTTGACCTTAAGCTTAGATTGATCACTGTTCTTGAAGTTCACCAAGGCCTTCTCGGTATATTATTGCTTTCTGTACTCCTGACATGTTAGGTGACCACTAACCGAACTGGTACTTAAAACGTATTAGGCAGTCCTGGTTGGAATGTTGGTGGTTGAGGTATCACTAGGACAGCGGTGTAGATGCTGGGGGCTGGGTTCCTACCGAGTGTGCCGCTTGGGCCGCGGGCACTTCAGAATCTGAAGTGGTGGGGCAAGTGTGTGACTGCCAGTTGGCAGAGTGCGTTATAGCTGAGTTTTTGCACTGGTGGTGAGTTTATGATCTAAGTGTCTGTCACTAAGTGAGCTTCTCGTGCACATGTGCGTGAGCTGTAAACAATGGCCCGCTTCAGAGACAACCACTTCCGCATCAAATTCGGATGCATGCCAGATGCAGAGAGCACGCCATCCTGATTCGGGATTGTTGATTTATTAACTACAAGCCGATTGGTAGCATTTGGGTTCGATCCTGCTTAGGGTGAAGGCAGATAGAAAACGGGGGGTGCCAGCTGTGCGGCGGTAACAGCACGCCTCAGTAGGGGTCTACGTGTCGCGGTAATGCCGCGGTGTGGATATGGTGCCGTTATTCCAGAAATTGTAACTCACTTCATAAATAGACTAAATACAGATAACAGCACAATTTTGATATGGGAAAGGTGAAGTTAATGGCAATGTGAGACATTATTCTTACTGACCTTGTTATCCACCTGGTGTAGAGAGAGAGAGATCTGATGGTCTTTGCTGCCTTCTTGATGACACAATTGGTGTTCATGTCCCATTTTGAGCAAATAATTTGCGTTTTACTGAATTTGAAACAGTCTGATTATTGGCGGGTGATTGATTGCAATGGGTTGTTTGCGGTTTGATGCTTTTGTAATATCTATGATTATTTCCCTGCTGTTGACGAGGAGGTGGTCTGCCCACCATGTCCCTCTTCAAGACACCTCTCCTCGATAAGTTTAGCTGTCATTTCTGATAAGGCCACTCCGTGCTGCCCTTGGCATGCTTGTTATCCTTGATTGAACTGAGAGCTGAAATTTCACTGATGACGTGAGAAGAGCAGGGGAGTGAGAGAGCGGCCCTGAGTGCTGCGTCGCCTGTTATGTAACTCAGCAGTCTATATCCTGTTTCTTAGACAATAAAGAGTCTGGTAGCATTTTGCCAGGCTAGTGCTTATTCCTCGGAGCTTATGCGGCGGCTTTGGCGTGTCGAAGGCGTTGAAAGCTGGACTGAAGTGTGCGAAAAAGGCCCTGAGTATAAAAGCTGGGAGAGGGCAGATGTGCGGTGCTCTGGAGAGCCAGGTTAATGACATAAAGGGACGCCGTCCGCGGAAACCGAGCCGGCGCGTTTCATTAACGGGAGCGCTTCTGCCGGGGTCGTGACATGTGCCCCGCTCTAGTGGAAACAGTCACATCGGTAGAGCCGTGTGGTCCTTAATCCCTGCCTTGGGGCTCACTTACAGCCGTGAGTCACAGCGCTCTGCAGTTAATTGTGAAAATGCATTTGTAGTGTCTTTTTTTTTTTTTTTTTTTGTGAAGGAAAACCCTCTCCCTGAACTGTTGGAGTCTGAGATTGTCCACATAAACCTGCGGTCTCCATGTGCGTTTCAGGCGATGGTGGCATGTTACCCCGGCAACGGGACGGGGTACGTGCGTCATGTGGATAATCCTAACGGAGACGGGAGATGTGTGACCTGCATATATTATCTCAATAAAAACTGGGATGCCAAGGTGAGTGACCTTCCGCCGTCTCTGTGCACTTCCACAGGCGTCCAGGTGCTTTCCACACTGCTTGTGATCAGAGAAATCTAATTTCCTGCTCTAAGGTTTCTTCCCTGTTTTTTTTTTCTTTTTTCTGTCTAATGTTCGTCTGGTTTACCCTAATGATCTTTTATTAGTTCTGAGGTTTTTTAGTTTATATGTACAGTGCCCACAGAAAATCTTTGGATGCTTACCTAAATCAGTAAAAATATTGTATATTTATTGGTTTCATAACAAAAATCCCTTCTATATTGATTTGTTTACAATGTATTAAATGTAACACATTAGAAACCACCAGTAGTTTTGAGTAAAACATTCATTTCAGATAGTAATAAACTGAAACCCAAATTATAGCTCTAAAAGAGCTTCGCTGAGTTAAGTCCATTGACAAGTAGTCCCGTTGGGTGCTTTGTAATTAGTAACACTTTTTGCAATAACACAAAACACCAAATGTGTTTACTAGCCCTTTGGGAGCCAGTGACTATGATTGTAATTAGGAGCAAAATGGTAAACAGAACTGAATGAGTGAGTCAAAAACATTATGACACTTAATAAGAAGAAAATGTCTGTACGGAAGACGTGCAGATATGTTAAACACTGCTCATTAATGGACTTTTTTTTATTAAGCCAATGAATTTGCAATTTTTGCAAAGCCAGCACTCCAGAACCTTCTGTGAGTACAGTATATACAGTATTTATACATCATTTCCCCAGAAGCCCGTGAAACACAGGACATAGAAACATAGAAACTTTAATTGGGAGCATATTTCAGCAGTGGGAATCCGCCGCCCCTGTTCTAAGTGCAAAGCTGGCCGCGGTGTTCTTTGGGCCAGCCAAAGCAGGGCCAGGTACATACCCCCGCCCCCCATCCTGCGTACGTGCTGCCCCGCTATATTCCCTCAGCCTGATCCTATAATGCTGAGCTCCCGCAATCCCCTGGGAAAATCGGGAGAGTCCTATGAGCAGCTTTGGCCTTCAGGAAGTAATGCTGTACCCGTGCCTGACCTCCACGTAAATCCTGGGAGATCTTTCCCTGTGTGCCGTCGGGGCCCCCGTCCGCCACAGTCTGATCCTCTGCCCTCACGCAGCCTGGGCCTGGGGCTCGCGGTAAGCCACATCCAGAGGGGGTAGCTGTGAGAGAGAGCCACTTTCTCAAGGCTTTCGTGGGCTGAAGTCTGCCGGCTCTGAGAGCTGGTGGCGGAAGCGGCCGGACGAGCCGCTGTTTACGCCGAGAAGCCCGGAATGCTCTGGAACGCTGGGGGCCGCGGAGGCGTGATAAGGGTGCCGATCCAACGGCAAATGGGTCCAGCACTGATAACCAGCAGAAGATGCCATTATCAGGAGTGAAGGTTTGGCAGGGCAGCTGACTGTGATGTCACCTCTCTTTGTTTCAGAATCACGGCATGATGCCTGCCAAGGTCATGAGATATCTAGTCTGCTAGGAAATATGGGGAAACATCTTACGTTGACCCAGTCTTGGGGGGGGGGGCAGGATGGCACAGTAAGGGCGACGTTCATAAGAGAGAACATGCCATGATACAACATGTATGGTAGTCTGACGTTTTTAGGTCCACCTAGAGGACCAGCTGCATCCTCTGTAGGAGGAGGTTTAAGACGGCGGCTGAATTTGGCCGCTTCCTCCGCGTTGCCGTACCCGCGGCATTTCATACGCCGCCCTGCCCGTCAGGATGTCAGCCTGCAGGAAATGGGCTGTTGCTTAAAGCATCTGTACGGTTCACTGACGGTGGCACGTCGCCCCGTCACCTGTGAAGATCTCTATCTTTCGCCGAATTAAACACAAGCTACTGGGTGTTTTTGTTTTGTTGTTTTTTTAAGAGTCTGTCGGTGTGTTTCACCTCTTAGGCTGTAGGGGGCGCTGGGGAGTGGTGGCAGGTTGCCGACGGCAACAAACGTACGGCTGTTTAGCGGCGGCAGCCGGTGTTTTCCCGCCGCCTACGCTCGATCTGGCTGGGCCCCGCACTAGACTGCGGTTGCTTGGTTACTTAGACCCCAGATTCTAGGATGGGGATCTACAATATTTCCTCCCCTGCTTCCATGCTTAACTCCTCGCCTCTTATTTTCACTGAGCAGATGTAGGGTTGTTTTAAACTAGTATCATCTAAATGTTTCTTATAGAATCTCCTTTTTAATTTTGAATATTCATCTTGAAATGCGGTGCGAGACATGGCTTAAGGCTCACTTCTCCTCCAATCCGCTTGGAGGAAGAAAGAAACATGAATTTGGGTCCCTTCCTCTAGATAACTAGATAATTGAATTCAGTAATAATGACTTTTGTAAAGTACCTGTCAGCCCCCTGCAGTCCTCGGAGCCCAGAGAGCCACTTAACATAAACTGCCATTTGGACAGAGGTTGAATAGGGTCTTCATTAGGGCTACATGATATCAAGAACTTCAGTGCTTATGGCTTCCACAATATAACAGAACAGTCGTTTGTGGCTCTGCTAACTGAATTTCATAAACATAAAGATATGGCAAATTTATACAGATTAGCAAATTTTGGGCATCATCATAAGAAATGTTTCACCCGTTACCTAAAGCCCTGGTGATTATTGTGCATGCGCCATATGATTGCGGTGCGATATCGCCCCACCCTGGCCTTAATTCCTGGTCCTGCAGCCTGGGTGTTTAGGTCGCCGGACTGTTGCAGCAAGCAAGGACTGAGTCAGCAGCAAGCCGAAGCAGCCTCCTGCTGACGGCCGACTTCCTCATCATGGTAGCATGTCGCCAGGTCGCACCCCCACGACCATCTCAGACCACCCCCCACATCCCCTGATTGTTCAGCCCTCCTCTTCATTCAAGTGCCAACAATGCATCTGGTGCCCCTAGGGGGGCAACCTGCTTGAGAAAAGGTGCCCCCCCCCCCTTCCCTGTGCCCCTTGTTTTTGTTGTGGTGGTCAAGTAGGCGCCTCCCGCCCCCCCGTGTGCTCCTTTCCCCGGTTCCCCGGCGAGAGCCCGGCCCGGCTGAGGATGCTTTCTCCATGTGCGATGGGCGGCGTGTGCTCACCTCTCCTTTCCTCGGTTCCCCGGTAGGAGCACGGCGGCCTCCTCCGCATATTCCCGGAGGGCAAAGCGCAGTTCGCCGATATCGAGCCCAAGTTTGACCGGCTGCTGTTTTTCTGGTCGGACCGGCGGAACCCCCATGAGGTGCAGCCTGCATTCACAACCAGGTGAGAGCGCCCCCCCTAACCCCACTGTGTCACTGTGTGTGTGTGACAACATGCATAAATCCTAAAATGAGGATTTAAATCATTATACCACCACCAGGACATTTCTGTAAGTTATCATGGACAGATGTCAACATCCAGGTATTTCACGTAACTGCTTGGCCAGAACGAGGTCTCTCAGCCTGGATCTAGTCCCAGGTGGCGTAGGGGGATATCCTGATTGGGATGCCAGAAATCCTATTTTATTTCAGTTTACGAAAGCGTAGCTTTCTTAGCTTTCATCTCGATTGATGATGATGAACCCTGCTCTGAGCTGACAGGCCCTCTCTGCTCTCCCTGTACAGGTACGCCATAACGGTGTGGTATTTTGATGCCGAAGAACGGGCGCGTGCCAAGGAGAAGTACCTGACAGGTATCCCACTTTGAGGTCCATGACCCCCCCCCCCCAGATGCCACAGATCTGCAGACACATTGGCTTTCAAATTCTCCTTCAGTTATGCCTTCAGCTTTGAAATCAGAGTCATGGTGTCTCTTGTCCAGCGTTGCTGGGCCTGATGAGTAATTGTGAAAAAGGCTTGGTGACTGAAGAGCACCTTTCTCACATGTACATCAAAACCTCTGCCTAGTCTCATTCTGGGCCCGCCCGTTAGCCGCCTGCCGGTTAGCCGCCCGCCGGTTAGCCTGCTGGTGAAGCTTGAAGCTGAATGCCCCAGCAGGATTAATGGTGTGTCTCCCTGACCCAGGTGCAGGAGAAAAGGGTGTGAAGGTAGAGTTGAAACCCTCCGAGCCCAGTGACTAGGGGGCCCGAGGCATCTGCGCCGAGACCTGCCGGTCCACCTCGCAGTCCGCCAGAGGAGACGGGGAAAGAAGGGTCCGGAACGGGGACAGAATGTTAAGCCGGAGGGCATCTGGCCTGTGCTTTTCCCCCCATTTCCTGCAGAGTGCGGCCGGGTCAGCTGATGCGGAGCGCCGCCAAGACTCCCGTTTTCTACATGTCTTCTTTCTTTTGCCTCTCATGTGAAGAATTCCATTATTTAAAAAAAAAAGCATAATAAAGTCGCTTGATGCAAGAAAGCGAAACGTTAATTTTGTCACGGCGAGAAGAGCGCGTTAATGGCTGCCGGCTAGCCTACTGCAGTGTCTTTGGTTTCCCGTTAGACGTAACGGAAGGTACACGCTAAGATGTGCGAACTGCATGCTGACGGTCTTCATGAAAAAAACACGCACTGCAGAGAAGTGTTGAGAAAAGGCCTAAACATAAATTGATTATAATTATTTTCCCTCTCTTCTGTAACTTTAAATCAGTGTTTCATGAGGGGAATGTAGCTCTGCTTTGCATTGGCCTTTTTTTCATTTACTGACTTGAAACTGTTGCTAAGTAATGCAGCACGCTGCTGTAACCATGGCGACCTGAAGCTGCCTCCCTAATACTATAATGTTTGTTGTTGCAGACCTACATACTCACCATTAAACCGAATCGGACATCTTTTAACCTGTCTTAGCAGTTCTGTATTCAATATAAAAAGCAAGTTTGGCAAACAAATCTTGAATATGCTGATCATTCCATATTTCACCACCCTCTTACTCTCTACTTTGTTCCACCAAAATAGAGCAGTCGCATTGAATGGGACATTTGCGTCGGTGTAACCCTCCAAATCAAATTTAAAAAAATCACTCATTGGGTTAATTGCCTGTGTTTTAGTCTGCTGACCAGCGACCCCTGCTGGTGTTTGTGGTCTGACACAGGTGTAGCAGTCATAACCTCAAAAACTTAAAAGCCGTTTGTCTTTACTAAATGGTTTTGGGTAATGGCCACTTCCATAAGTTCTGTCTAGGGATGCATACAGGGGTGGGGCCATGGGAGCATTGGCCCCAGCTGACAGCTGATTGGACCCCAAAGTGCTCCCTCCCCTGTCACTCACTGATTTGAAACATATCATTGGCTAATGTTGAGGTTGGCCCCTCTTATGTCCTTATGACCTTAAAAAATGCCAGAATTGCCCCTGGCTCTGAACATCACAGTATATTTTTGATCCCTTCTCCACCTCTTAACAGGTGTCACTGTCAGCCCCAGAGCCGCAGAGTTTAACTTAACCATCTGATGCTTTCAGAGTCTGCTTTCAAATCTTTGTCAGAGTCATGTTAAATGAGAATCCAAGTCATTGATTCATTGTGGTTTATGCAGCGTTTAAATGAGTGTTGTTGTGCTGCTCGTTGTGTAGAGGGCGGGTATTGGTGGTGCATTTTAGCATCCACTGCCATCTAGGGGCCTAATAGGCGCTTTGCACAGACACGATTTTATCCTTTATGTCTATGCTGTTCTGCCCAATTACTCCCGAAAAGAGGAATTTTGTTGGATATGCACCAGTGACCGAGTTCAGCGAAGTAATATCTCATATTATCAGTTATCAATCGTAATCTTGGGCTTATTTGCTGAAGTGCGTGTTGGCCGAACGCCGTAGTCAATCAACATGAAGGTGCAAGTGGTCAATAGAGCCTCTTGCTGTAGTGCTGTCTTTCTCGGCTCGCATGAGCAATACTGGCCAAAGGAGATCGAAGCACTAAGGGCTACAGCCAAGCCCGATCTTTCAAACTGCACGTGTCACGTTTAATGTTCATCATGTCATGGGGAGATCGGGATCACAGGGGGTGGCTTTGCAACAACGGGCGGCAGGCGAACTCCCATTTTTATATCGCACGAAAGGCGGAATACTATAATATAACAGAATATCGAAATCTGGTTAAATCTAACATGTGAACCAAATAAATATCGTTTGCGCAAATCTTTCACTTTCTCCTTTTGTACATTTTGCCCCAAAAAGTTTAGCAAAGACCCTGCATCACAAATGGTGGTTATTGGGCCAAAATATGAGCATTTACAGGCGTGAGAAACAGGGATGTGCAGGTTATTAAAACAGATTATGAGAATTCAGACTTTGTTTCATTACTGTTGTTATTGTTTGGATATTGTTTGTTTGGAAGTGTAACATTTCAACAGCAAATTCTTTACAATATTTTTAAATTCGTAGTAACAGAGCTGTAAGTTCTGCAGTAATTCATGTAAATCCTTAAATACTGTGTACATTTCATATGATTACTTACCCTTTGTCAGTATGTCAGTAGAAACACGTTTTATGCGAGTTTTCAATAGTGTTATTTGATTGCGATTTATGAGCCAACCCAGTTATTTTCGTCTCGTTTGTTATGTGGCAAAAGGCAGCCGCTAGGGGGGGCAATGATACAAGCATACAGCCTGCGGGTGCGTTTCGGCAAAGTGGTTAAAAGCAGCTCCTTGGTACAGACTATTGGGTTTTATTTGTCACAGCATCACCAATGGTCATCAATTCCATCTGAAAAAGCCCCAAGCCACTTACAAAGTCAGAAATCCCTGTAGTGTCCGTGCCCCCCCCCCACCCCACAAGTGCAACGGTGAACATTCAAACATGTGGTGAGAATTATTCTTTGCCTCAGCCTGGATCTATATGCTTTTTAAAAAGCATAAGGTGCAAAATTT